>JAVJIF010012877.1:0-116102 GCA_038442645.1 Agave tequilana
CTCTTAAAAATGATATAATAATAGTAGTAGTAATAGTAATTAAGGATAATAACAATGAAATTAATAATCGTTATTATCATAATTAACTAGGGATATTACACTTCCCTTTGTCCTACTTGCCTTAGTGGATTGTACGTCAAATTGAGTGTGTATCAGGATCCACAACTAAGGCAATCTGGGGAACGGCTGCTCCTCTAAAAGTCGTCATCCTTGTCTGGTTGCTGTGAGATGGTCTCCTCCCTGCTGATACTCCTCGTAGTAGGGTGTCTCAGTGCTTCTCCAATGGCCCTCTCTCTTCCTCTCTTGCTCTTTGCTTGAGCCTGCTGGACCCATGCTTGATTACACTAGCATTTGATTCCCCTATGCTTGATTACACTAGCATTTGATTCCCCTGTTCCCTGATGGCACTCTGGTCCTCTTGGATATCACAGTGTATCCTGTGGAGTGATGAGAAGCTTGGGATTGTTTGGTTATGGCCATAACTTTGTATTTCAAACAGTGGAGGCTCTGGGCTACTGAGTTCTATACTTCTCCCAGTTGTGGTTTCCATCTCACCCATCCTCCTCTTAGTTGTTTGAGGCTGCTCAGAGTTCTAGCACACTGAACTACATGATGTAACATTTAGTTCTGTTTCCTTTAGGAAATTTATACAGTTTTTTCTATCCTGTGCCTCCCTTGAGGTATTCCTCTACTCTTTCAGTCTTGCTTGAATGAAAAGGATGACCTTGGTTGTCTTCTTCTCAGCACCACACCCCCACACACAAAAAAAATAAAATAAATAAATAAATAAAATAAATAATCACATGCTTTTGTGATGCCATGTACCTAGCATGGTTGTCCCATATCATGCAAAAGTTAAACTTCGGAGGCGAGTATAATCGGGCTCATTGTTTAGAAGGTTTTAGCTCTTTGATTATCTTATCTCATTGCCGCTATGTTTTCTCTATTAATATATGATCACTTTCCTAGAATTTTAATGTTTGTTCCTTCTCTGAACACACGCAGGCCATGGAGTTGTAAGAAACATATTTTGTTCATTTTTCATTGTTCGCATGTGCTCCAGGCGTCATGCGCTTATGTACATGCTATGTGTATTTGTTCATTCTGGTGGGAAAAAGAATTATGGTTTGGTACCCTAGATTGTTTTGATGTTTCCACAGTGGAGGTGCTGTTACACTGTCAGGTTTTCTCGTGCTATCATCCATATTCAGATGACAATCACTTGCCTGCTCCTTTACCTCTGTTATTAAATTGGTCTACTATTCTCTAACTATAACATCTTTAATCTCTATATAGGCACTAGAACTGATTTTTCTGTTCTCACTTTTGTCCTGATATTTTGACTTATTATATACAGCTTATGCCTGATTGTGCTCCACATTCTGTGGCATATATGGTCGAGCTATTGGGATCACGGCATTGTGCTGGTTGCCAAATATATCGTGCTGAAGGCCGGGGAATTCGTGGGATTCGAATGGGAACCACGTAAAAGATGTAAGTTTTAGCCTGCACTTTGGACTATTTTTTCCATTGTTTTAGGCTTGTCAGCTAGTCCTGTTATAGTCATCATGAAGAGTTGGCTTCCTATATGTTCAAAATTCGAATTTCTACCTCCGTTTCATCTGCCATTTGATGGGCTTTACACTTAACATCGGATGACTCATTTATGTTCAATATTTTTTTATATTGGATTAGACAATCGGTTTCTGAAGTCATCATCCCTCGTGTTTCTTGTTCAAATTTTGTAGGCTTCTTTGGGCCCTCCTTACGCGTTGATTCAAGGAACGCTCGAGGCTGAAGGAGTTCCATTCAAGAAGATGCCAATAGAAGCATGTCCCACAATAAGAAGAGGTTCAGTCGCATGGGATCGGCTCCGGCCCTGAATTCTTCATTAGTTTAGCTAATCACGATGAATGGAGAGGGGCATACACAGTCTTTGGTTCTGTTCTGCCTGAAGATATGGAGATCGCAGAGAAAATCGCAGACCTTCCTACAAGATCGGATGTCTGGAATAGTTTTAATGTGTCGGTATTAGAGAGACCCATCCACTTGAGGCTCAGACACATCCAAGGAGATCTTAGCACGAGCACGAACTCTGCTTCAAATGCGGCATAACTTCAGATTCAGCCGTGCCATGTGTGGCTTTGCTTCTTGGTCGAGAATCGCTTTATCATTTCTTGCTTGCGCTGAGGGTGCTGTGATCATTGTTTATTGAGCATTTTTCTTTTTTCTTCTTTTTGATGGTAATCATTGTTTCTGTTTGCTGCTCCGACCAAAATAATTTGCACTCCTCTGGTCTTGCACGAGTCATTTTAGGGTTTTATAGCAATTGTAAGCATGTTTAAGATGAAAAGCCGGCGAGCTTTTCTTAGGTGGAAAGAAAATTCTCGCCGCCTTTTCATCTTAAAACTGGAAAAGAATATCTTTCTATTTAATGTGGATGTTTTTAATTAAATTTTTTGATGCGCTTCACCGTTTAAAGAGTGTGATCTTTGAAGAACTACTGATGAATCGTGACCCTTGAACAATTGTTGGAGCAAACATATTGTGTTCCATGATGGTGTTTGTTTTTGACAGCGATTAGGTAATTTATATTCTCAATTATTGGCATTAATGCATGAATTCATCCCATTCTTTTCTTGCAAATGTTTTTTTCTCTTTTGATTGTTGTCCAAATGAGAAATTTTGGGCAGTTCTTAAATGATTTGCCACTGACAGCAATACTGATTTCCTATTACTAACTTGTGAGGTATCGGATGAGGTCAAGCGTGTTAACAGGGTTCTTCACTTTTCTAATGTTTGTTAACTTGAGATAACTTTTAAATTTGATGATTTTTATTTTAATATCAGTCATTTATATAGTTTGATATCATTATTTTGGGGAAATATAGTTGATATCATGAATTACAAGAATGCTAATGCATTGTTATCAGTTACAATCTATTTTAAAAGGGTAGTAATTTTAGCATACGCATACACACACATACACTTATGCGGTGTACAAGAGCACGTTTGTTTGGGTTCAGCTTTAGGATGTCTGGGTTTGTACTCGGATGGGTGGGTGGGTTAGAAAATTACTGAAACCCACCCGTTCGTGTTCGGGTCCGGGTCCATTTTTAAAAGATACCTAAACACTTAGATTTTGGGTTGGGTGGGAGCGGGTTCGGGTTAAACCCGACCCGGTTTAGAGTTAGGGCTTAGGTGCAGATCTAAGCTAACAATCTTAACCGCTCGGCGACCGGTTCGTTAACGGTCCGGACCGTTGACTTAGTCAAAAATCATGATTTAATTCGTACGTGCCTAGCGCGTTAACCCCGCCTAAAAAAGAAAAAGGCAACTTTTTGAATAAATACCATTTTTGAATTTAATTTCAAAAACAGACCTCTTAAAAATGACTTCTGATAAGCCAACTCGACGCCACATAGGTGTTGGATAGTTGAGCCCTGTTAGTGTGACAGGATCTGGGCACGAGTGGGAGAGTTTTTGGTCTGGGCCCGGACCAAGAATGATTATTTGAGAAGGGAGGTAGAATAATGTGTGGACCCATAACAAGTTGTTTTCAAATAGTTACGAGGTTGCTGTTTGGATTTTGGGAAGAGAGGGAAGAAGGAAGAGAGAAAGAAGAGAGGAAGAGCCTCTTCCCTCTCTCTCTTTTTATGTTTGTTTTGACGAGAATAGAAGAAGGAAAAACTCTCTTCCTTCTCTTCCTTCCCATGTGATGTTTGGTTTGTAGGGAGAGAGGAGATAGATGAGATAGAGGAAGATAGACAGAGACCGGAAGATAAGAGAGCGAACGGTTCATTGCAGCAGGCCAGAATATGCTCCCGGTCAACCGCCAGGTCGACCGGTGTGCATGACGTGCACATGATTAGACCGCCCGGTCGACCGTGGCATGGAACGGTCGACCGCTCGGTCGACCGACTGAAAGCAGGCTGCTCTCTGTTTGGGTCGGGTCGACCGGGCGGTCGACCGACAGACGCGTTTTTGGCTTTCCTTTCAAGATTTAGATTTTTTTCTGCTTGTGATCGAATCCAATCGGGGTTTTCTAAAATCCAGGGACTCTGTGGCTATAAATAAGGGCTAGAGCCCTAATGTATTGTATCCCTGAAAGTATCCCACTGTATTAGTTTGTGTTGATTGTTGAATCAATAAATCTCTCTCTCCCTTGCCCCGAGGACGTAGGCACGTCGCCGAACCTCGTTAAATACTGTGTTGATTGCTTTTCTCTATTCTTCTCTGTTATTATCGTGTTGGTTACATCTCTGACTGCATCAGTCTCCGCCTGGTTGGTGGATTCCTCAGAAAGGTTGTCCTGCGCACAACAATGGTATCAGAGCATCCCAGTTTCGTCGTGGGATTGTGTGTTGATTTCAAGGGCATCTTGTGTCGATCTAGAAGCAGCGTTGGGACTGATTGTGGGATTGTGTGTTGATCTCAAAACAGCATATAGATTGCTCGAGGAATCAATTCGAAGGAGTAGATAGTTTCGAAAACTCTTCGAGGGTTTTCGCGTAGAGGTAAAGATCTGTATTTATCTAATTTGTTTTATATAACTCCGTTTGTTTCCGCATTGCTTTGAGGAATCAGTTGAGAAAATGGCTGGAGAAGGTACATCATCGAGAAAATCCATGAATCCACATCCGCTGAGGATTAATGTGGTGAAGTTCAACGGCACGAATAACTTCGGTATGTGGAGGTGAGGTGATGGATGCGCTGACGGCATCAAACCTCGAAGACACTCTATGATTGGAGAAGAAGCGCGCATCAACAACGGAAGAAGATTGGGATAAGATGAACCGTACGGCGTGTGGCTTGATCAAGTCTTATCTGACACAAGACATCAAGTATCATGTGTGCATGAAACATCGGCGAGGCAGCTGTGAGAGATCCTAGAGAAGAAGTATCTAACTAAAAGCGTTGAATCGCGGTTGCAGTTGAAGAGTAAGCTTTATAGTTTTCAGATGCAAAGAGGATGCTCCATCAATGAACACTTAAATCGCTACACGAAGCGTCTTATAGATCTAGTTAATGTGGATGTGGAGGCCAATGAAGAGGATAAGGCGGTAATTCTTTTGATCTCTCTTCCTGTAGATGAGTATGAGACCTTTACTCTTACATTGATCAATGGAAGAAAATCCCTTAACTATTCTGATGTGCCTGCTGCTCTTGTGAGTTATGAAGCAAGGAGGCAGGACAGATTGTCTCCTTCAGGGAACACAACTGCAAAGGCATTGTCAATAAGAGGCAGGAATTCCAATAGGAAGGGAAGAGATGGTCAGGGAAGATCGAAGTCCAGATCAGGCTTCAGAGGTCTGAAGAGGAATCAGTGCGCCTTGTGCAAGAAACTAGGGCACTGGAAAGTTGATTGCCCGAAGGCCAAAGGTAAGAAGATGGAGTCAAACACTGAGGCGAATCTCGCACAGGTGGATGGGTCGGATTCAGACTCATCGGTATTCTCTCTCTCTGTTACTACTCCTACTGTTAGTTACTCAGATAATGCTGAGTGGATCTTAGATACCGAAGCCACCTATCATGTGTGCCCGAATAGGGCCTGGTTTCTAGCTTTGAGAAGCTTGATGGATGTTACACGGTCATGCGTGATGATCATCCGTGTAATATAGAAGGGATAGGTACAGTCCGTGTCAAGATGGTTGATGGGATAGCATGAGAATTGAAGGAGGTGAGGTATATACCTCAACTCAAAAGAAATCTTATCTCTGTTGGCACTTTGGAAGCGTTGGGCCTTGTGGTATCTATACGAGATGGTATTCTCAAGATGACCAAAGCTCAATGGTGGTTATGAAGGGCATCCGTCGGAACAATCTCTACTACTTGAATGGTAGTACGGTTACAGGTCAGGTGGAGACTTCTAGTTCTTCATATGATGGTTGCACAAAAGTCTGACAGATGAAGGTCAGTGATGGAGGTGAAAAGTCTTTGCAAGATCCTGCAAAGAAGGGATCATTGGAAGGTGCTGCTACCTGCAACTTGGTGGGTGAACACGACGTTCTGGATAAGAAGAAGGTGAAATTCAGCACCAGTACTCACCAGTCAGAAGGTCTTCTTGATTGTGTTCACGTAAGCGTTTGGGGACCTGCTAAGACTACATCGCTTGGAGGTCACAGGTACTTTGTCTCTTTTATTGATAGTTTATCTAGGCATTATTGGATATATCTCATGAGACAAAGGTGTGAAGCCCTAGATATATTGGTGAAGTGGAAAGGAAGAATGGAGAAGAAGACAGGTAGGAAGATTAAGGAGCTACATATTGGTAATGTTGAAAGAGACATGAACTAATTCTTACGATTTGGCCAGAACACTGGTATTGATACTCACTTCACAGAAGGTATACATGAGTTGGCTAAGGAAGTAAACAATTCCTTGCTGGAGAAGATTCGGTGGTTGTTGTCTAATGGAAGATTAGACAAATCATTTTGGGCTGAGGCGATTGTGTATGCTAGCCATCTCATAAATCGACTGCGCTAGGAGGTAAAACTCCATTGGAAATTTGGTCTGAAAAAGCTACTCAAGGTCATGCTTTGCTGCGGGAATTTAGAAGTCCGGCCTACTTTCGTGCCAAAAATGGCATTGTGAATCCGTGAGCAAAGAAGTTTGTGTTTTTGGGCGTCAAGATAAATATGAAAGGTTACAGGTTATAGGACCCCGAAAACAAGAAGATCGTGTTCAGTCGGCATGTCACGTTTGATGGGACTTCAGTGTTGAAGTCTACCGTCTCTCAGCAGGTGAAGAGGACGAAAACTAAGGAAGTATCGCAGCGGGTGGAGGTTGATGCTACTCCACCATCTCCAGTTAGTTCGGTATCAGTGAAGACTTTACCGGATGTGACACCGGGTGGAGATCATGTAGCCAGGGTTGATACTAAACAGGTTGAAGACATTGATGAGAATGTCGAATTATTTGCAGCCATAGGAATCAAGGTAAAACCACGGACGTGGGTGAAGAAGCATGAATCTCAAGCTTGTGACCGCGAAAGCTCAAGTTGAAGGCCGTTGTTCTCCATGATGGCAGTGAGGAGGTTTATATGACTCAGCCAGATAGGTTTGTTGCTGAAGATTTAGGTACAAGTGTTTGAGCTTGATGGAGCTCATTTAATTGAACTACGGTTGGCTTGATCCCTTGGGCAAGGTACGTAGGCAGCCGTAAAGGCGCAACCATTTGGTGATGCAACCCGTATGAAGTTGTTTGAGTTCTCGGGAAGTTGATTGGGACTTCACATAGAGGTGAAGAGTTAGACTTCACGTAGAGGTGAAGCGTTGTGATCTCGATGAACAGATGATCTTCTGGTGAGAAGACAGTTAAGCTTGCATAAGAGGGGTGTGCATCCAGTTTGTTGAAGCCGATGATGATGTTCGGTGTGCTCTACTCATACTTGGTTGAACCGTCAGCTGAATACATGTAGACTTGAGAGAGCTAGTAAGTTGGAGAGTTAGTATTGACTCATGATGAGTTCTTCGTGAGGTCATGTAGTTGCTGAGTAGGAGACACGTTCGGTGACTGCATGTATAGAAGTTCTCCTAAGGTGAAGTGCAGGGAAGGCATGTGTGGTGCATCCCAGTTGATAGCTGACCTAAAGGTTCCAAGATGAGATCGTGTGTCGATTTCGTCGAGATCGTGTGTCAATTTCGTCCGGAGCGCTCAAGCCGAGATCGTGTGTCGATTTCGCCAGGTGATAGACTGGAGTTCGTTGGAGATCGGCTCAGATTTGAAAAATCTTCACCGAGGTGGAGTTTGTAGGGAGAGAGGAGATAGATGAGATAGAGGAAGATAGCACAGAAACCAGAAGACAAGAGAGCGAACGGTGCATTGCAGCAGACCAGAATATGCTCCCGGTCGACCGCCAGGTCGACCGGTGGAGATAGTCGGTCGACCGCCAGGTTGACCTGTGTGCACGACGTGCACATGATTAGCTCGGTCGACCGCCCGATCGACCGTGGCATGGAACGGTCGACCGCCCGGTCCCGGTCAACCGACTGAAAGCAGGCTGCTTTCTGTTTGGGTCCGGTCGTCCTGGCGGTCGACTGTGGACATGGGTCGGTCGACCGCCCGGTCGACCGACAGACGCGTTTTTGGCTTTCCTTTCAGGATTCGGATTTCTTTTCTGTTTGGGATCGAATCCAATCGGGGTTTTCTATAACCCAGGGACTCTGTGGCTATAAATAAGGGCTAGAGCCCTCATATATTGTACCCTTGAAAGTTTCCTCAAGTATACCTCTGTATTAGTTTGTGTTGATTGTTGAATCAATAAAATCTCTCTCTCCCTTGCCTCGAGGACATAAGCACGTTGCCAAACCTCGTTAATACTGTGTTGATTGCTTTTCTCTATTGTTCTCTGTTCTTATCGTGTTGGTTACATCTTCGGTTGCATCAGTCTCCGTCTGGTTGGTGGATTCCTCAGAAAGGTTGTTGTCCTGCGCACAACATGGTTACGCAATGAACAAGGAGGGAAAATTATGGAATCCACTAGTGAGCTTACCCCCCCCCCCCCCCCCCCATTCACCTTCTCCCATTTTCTTTCAACCACCAACAACAGCAGCAGCAACTGCCGCTACTGTTGCTCGCAAGCATCAGTAGCTGCTGGTAGCTTCTAGCAGTACCAGCAGCAGCCGCCGCCGCCGCTGTCTGTTAAAAAAAAATTAGATGATATCAAACAGGTTTTCTCAATGCCAACAAGTCCAATAATACACATATTTGACATGCCATCAGGTCGCAGAATGGGTGAAATGCCAACAAGCCATTTGACATGCCAACAAATCCAATATTGATTGAAATTCTAGCAGCAACAGGGACCAGATGCTATACATTTCAGACCGATGCCAACAAGTCCAACAACTCCATATCAAAGCTGCCATACACACATTTGATCATTTCAAAGCTGTATTCTCAATGGCAACAAGTCCAAGAAAAAAGCAAGAAAAAAACCGAGACCATTAAGTAACAAGGTATCTAAACAACTTTAGCAATAACAAATGCAAAGCCCTATGGCTACTGCTGCTGGTTTAATCACCGCCTCAAAACTACCGCAACAAATGCACAGGCCCACAACAAACACATCCCCAAAAAAAAAGCTTTAGAAGCCACCAGAGAGTACATCCAGAGAGGATTAAGCAATCAGAGAACATTAATCACAGCCCCACATGCAGAGAGCATTAAGCTTGAGAACCATCCAGAGGGCATTTTTTTTTTCATGTGTGCGCGCGCATAGTTTTTTGTTGAGTATGTGTGTGAATGAGAGTGTGTGTATTATTTTTGGGTGCGTGCGTGTGTGTGCACACGCGTGCGTGCTTGTATGTTTTATTTGGGGGTGTGTGGATGTGGATGTCGGTGTCGGTGTGTGTATATTATGTGTGCGTGCATTTTTTTTTTTTTTAGGGGGGGGGGGGGTTGTAATTTTTTGTACATATGTGTATGTGTGCGTCTGTTTTTTTTTTGTGTGTGTGTGTGTGTTTTTTGTGCGTGTGTCTGTGTGTATTTATGTTCGTGTATATATTTTTTGGGGTGTGTGTGTGTGTGCATTTTTTGGGGGGGTGAGTGTGTGTAATTATGTTTGTGTGTGTGCGTGCGCGCGCGTGTGCGTGCATATATTATGTGTGTGTATGTGTTATGTGTGTGCATTTTTGTTGGGGGTTTGTGTGCGAGGGAGTGTGTGTATTTATTTTGGGTGTGTGCGTGACGCTGTGTGTATTTATTTTTAGAGGGGTTTGGTGTGGGTGTGCTTGTGTTTGTGTATTATGTTTTATTTTTTATTTTGGTGGGTGTATAGGTTTTTTTTGAAGTGCATGTGTGTGTCTGTACGGAATATATCAAGGAAACAAGCATGCACTTACATAATATTATCTTTCGTCGCTGAATGAGATGAAGTTGTGAGTACTCATTCTCTATATGCATAGTTGTGCTTGAGTGACATAGGGCTCAGAATTGGTGCTGGATCATAAAAAATATAGTGCATATATAGAGTGAATTGTTTAAGTTACCTCCATAACCCTTAGGAAATCTTTATCGGTTTTGAAACCATATGTTGTTTTCTCATAGAGTTGTTCTCTAATATCTCTATCTTAAGTTGGTTGTCTTGCATTTCAAGTTTAATGCATTGCACCTCCTTAAACAAAAGATCAAATTTCTCTCTCAATTGATTGAGATTTTCTTCTATGTCTGATTGGTTGGGGTCACACCTCTTACCACTACGCAGGAGCATGCACCAATATGAAACATAAATGCAAGACAATCAAATACATGAATGCACAATATCCCTAGGTGTCAAATAGATGTGTGCAACTAGATGATTAGAGTAAAATCCCCTAGTGGTTCCTAAGATGCAGTCGCGTAGTCACTGCCCTACAGTGTCAAAAGTCTATCTCTCTATCCAAATGTTTATTCGGCTTTATCCAGTAGCGATAAAAGAATCTCCAGGAATCACCAGCACTCGGCCTAAGATGGTAGGCAGAGCCTCTTACTCAGACAGAGAATAGTTGCCCATAAATGAAATAAAATTTGAAGAAATACGACAGTGTGAGAGAGAAGATGTAGCTGTTGATTTCAGTTTTTGGTGATATGAGAATGAATAATGGAGAGTCTCTTTTTATAGGCACAAAGCACTACCAGTTACAAACAGCCCCGCACAAATCAAGCGCGCGTTCAGATTTGTTGCAATTAATTTGTAACAACTCTGCAGTTCACAGATCCACTTTTACCGGGTCAAGAAAATGTTATAAATCAAAACAGTAATTGTCAAATACTTTGGAGAGTGTGAGACGGAGCTCCGGTCACTCCGAGATCAAGCGCTTGGGGACGCTCAGAGATCACCACAAGTCCAAGTACTCTGGGATCACTCTACGTCTCCAAGTACTTGAGAATCATGCTGAGTCCAGGTATCCTGGGGCACATCACCAGAAGTTCGGAGTTAGCTCCGAATTCCAAAATCGAAAAAGGAGATCCAAAATGTAGCAGGTAACCCACAGGTTTAAAAGAACCCCCTTGATCAAAACTGTGCATTTGTGTCCACAAATCGTGGGCGTGCGTCACCCAAGCCCCGGTTCGGTTCGACGCGTGTGTAGCTGTCTAAAAAATCATTAAAGACAAGTCATCAAAGGCAGAGTCCCAAACTCCAGACGCAGGGCTAGTCTCAGCCAACACTGCCGCACCAAGGCGCGTGGGTCGAAACCCGCGTCTCAGCCGCACCAAGGCGCGTGGGTCGAAACCCGCGTCTCAGCCGCACCAAGGCGCGAGGGTCGACACCCGCGTCTCAGCAGCACCAAGGCCCGTGGGTCGACACCCGCGTCTCAGCAGCACCAAGGCGCGTGGGTTGACACCCGCGTCTCAGTTGTAACCGTCCCGGTTATAGGGTCAATCACGACCCACATAACGGGAAAAGTTAACCCACATTATGGTGTTTTTAGGAGGCACGTACGCCCCTGAAACCTCTATAAATAGCCCCATTCTATGGAGAAGGGGTCAGATTTTTTTTAAGAGAAGAACTCTGAGAGAAAAGAGCTTGACTTTAAAGCTTCCACAGAGGAGGAAAGAGAGTCCAACCCTTCAGATAACTTGCTGCGTATAAGTTAATCTTTACCTACAATCTCTTGGTCGACAGAGTTGTGTTACTCTGTCTGCCATCCGAAGAAGATCCCCAGAAGTTCTTGACGTTCACCCGGTCAATGGAAAACAAGATTCACTTTCCATCGCCACTTGAAGAACCCAACACTAAACAAAGTGGAGATTCAAGACTCAACATCTTCCCTCCCTTGTAGTCGGAGCATTAGTCCGCTGTAATCTTTCAATTGATTCAAAGAAACTTTACGCGAATTTTTTTACTCCGTACCAAACAAGAGATGGCGAGTCCGCTGGGGACTACTTTCGTTACTGACGAACAAGTTGTGGCGCAAGGTGACGTCCTCTACAAGGGGAAAACGGTCGAATCGCTCGTCGTCGAATTCGACCAGGCAAAGTATGAAGAGTTCCTCTCTTCCGGCTCCAAGAGCCTAAAGGCCCGCACCTACCGCAGGGTCTCTACGGGGACTTGCCCCGAAGTCCGCTTTGAGCCTCTCTCATAGGCAGCTGCTGTGAGGGGTGTTGTGGCCAATCACGCCAGGCGTGACACACGCGCCAACGTCTCTCAGGAGACCCGCATGGTCAAATTCTCTGGCGTCCAGCCGATTCACCCTCTTCCTCAGCATCAGGTCATCGTCGGTTTCTCTCAACCCCACGACGCAACCGGAACGCTGAGCGCCGACAGAGGAGGCGTGCGCGTCAACTGCAAGTTGGACAACTGATCGTCCAACTGAAGCAGGACGCAAGGTTCAAACTGGCGTCTCTGTCGCACCACATCCGGTACGCGAAATCCGCGTTTGGCAGCCCAAACGTGAGGTCCACCAAGTTGGCCCTCTGAAGCCCTACTCCACAGACGCCAAGGCGAAGCTTGCGCGCCTCGTCGAGTACAAGAGGCACGCTCCTTTAGGCATGGGGCCCAGCTGCCCAGCATCTCTCAAGTGCCTCTGCCCCGACGCAACAACCATCAGCGCAAGAGTCGCGTCTCTTCTCAGCAGAGACGTCAGACGCGCATCCTGAAGCCACGACGCGAGAACCGCGTCTCTGATTCACGCGTCCCAGCTGTGCGAAGGAAGGATGCCTCCCGCCCTCGACATTGCGAGGCTAATCTCTTTGATCCTCCTCCCACGGATCTGAGGGATTATTTGACAAAGAAAAGAAGTGCTAATCAGATCACTTCGTCATGTTGCTGCCAACGGCTTATCACGATGCTTTCTGAGTGCCGTTGCGGTTCATGTGCAAACCAGCAGTCTCTAGTTAGACAGCTGACCCTGATTCCCCGATCATCTAAGAGAAGTCGTTCCCACAGGAGGAGGATTTTCTCTGACGCTGAATATCCAGAGCTCACTGCAAACATGGTGAGCAGGGGCAGAGGAAAACAACCTGCAATCAGTTCCGATGAGGAGTCTAACATAGAACCGGAAGGAGTGTGAACCGGGGCAATTCCCCGATTGACTACAATGCTCTAGTCCGGGGCATTGAGGTGAATGACTCGCATTCCGCTATTGCAGAGTCACAGGCTTCAAACTCTTCTATGGAGAAAGAGGCCTACATATACATGACTAGCACTCCTGAGGAGACCGCCAGGCGCTTGGAGCAGCAAGCCCAGGTCCAGAAGGAACAATTCGAAATGATTCGCGCTCAGCAAGAATCTATCGACTCCCTCAAGCAGATGCTCGCACAGTTGCTTGAAGACAAGAGGAAGTCAAATAACAAAGCTTCATCTAGGAAGTCTAAAGGCATCCGTTCAAGGGAGTGGAGAATTATTTCACAGATTCTCTCCTGTATCAGGACTCTGTCAAAACAGATGAAATCCCGCAACCAGAGGAGCCCGACTCTGGTAATGAAGCCGACACCGAGCTGGAAAAAGAAGAGTGCATGTGGGAACTAGACCCACTTGTAACGGGTATTAATAAGCGCGATGTTGATAATACCTCCGATGATGTAGGCGGATGGTATATTAATGAAGACTTAGATCTGGCGTATTTCTCTGTGTTTGCTTCTGATTCAGTGCCGTCAGACACTAGTACTGAAGTCGATGACGATCTCTGGTCGGCAATGGATGCCTTGACATCATTGCATGTACCGGTGAAATCGTCCTTCGAAACATACCGAGATGCTGGTAATGCGCAAGAAGCTGTATTCATGGTTCCAGCGAGATGAAAAGGCCAAAACCAATTCTCCAAAAATCAATTCTTTTTGGGCGAATTACGTCTGAACCAACGTCCCATGAAGAATCAGAAGGCGAGCAAGAATCCCCTCAGTTCGGTCATTATGAGCCAAAGGCACTCAGAATGATGAAAAGCATGGGGTATGATCTGACAACCGGACCAGGGTTGAACTTCGGCAAAGGAAGGAGAACACTACTCCGCTCTTTTGTACCAAAAGGAAAACCCCCGATTATTATCATCAGACTCGCAGGGGGTTGGGCTATGTGTCAACTCCGATCCCATCAGCTTCTGAGTCTGAAGAGTCATTCTGCCATGATTATTCATCGGGCACGTCTTCGTGGGAATCAGATGTTAGTATCGGCAACATCTTCAGAGAACTTTCAGTGAACATGGTTTCAACAAGCCACCTAGAAGACGGAGATGAAGAAATGATCCAATCCGATACAGATCCTTGGATCAAACACTTAAACAATCTTTGGGATATCCGCTTCGAACAGCGCGAGCCACCTGCAGAAGATAAGGTTGTTCAGATCAATTTAGGAGATGAGGCTAATCCTAAGCCCATCTTCATAAGTGACGGCCTGTCACCTTCGGAGAAAAGGGTCTAATATCTCTTGTACAAGAATATATAGACGTTTTCGCCTGGAACTATGAAGACATGCCTGGACTTGATTCTCGAGTGGCTATGCACCGCCTCAACATTAATACGGACGTAAAACCCGTCAAACAACAACAGCGACGGTTCCGTCCAGAAATAATGGAGGCAATTCAGTCAAAAGTCAGAAAGCTTATAGACTCTGGCTTCATTAGGGAACAACATCCTGATTTGGTGGCCACATCGTCTCCGTTGCTAAAAAGAACGAAAGATCCGAATCTGCATTGATTTTCGTGATCTAAACGAGGCTTGTCCCGAGGATGAATTCCCACTGCTAATCACAGATGTCATGATTGACAACACATCTGGATTCGAGCGAATGTCCTTCATGGATGGATTCTCAGGATATAATCAAATCAAAATGTATCCTGATGATGAAAAGCATATCTCTTTCAGGACACCACTGGGGTATACTGCTACACCGTCATGCCCTTCGGACTGAAGAATGCAAGGGCGACATATCAAAGGGCCATGAATGCCATTTTCCACAAACACATGCGCAAAACGGTGGAATGCTATGTTGACGACATCGCAGTAAAAAGCCGCGCTAAAGGTGATCATATAACTGATCTAAAGGTTGTCTTCGACATCATGCGGGCCCATCAATTGAAGATGAACCCCACCAAGTCCTTCCTGGGGGTGGCCAGTGGAAAATTCCTAGGGTTTGTAGTGACCTCTACAGGAATTCATTAAGATCCAGAAAAGGTTCGTGCTATCCAGGAGATGCAACCTCCGAGAAACCTCAAAGAGCTCAGGGGATTGCAAGGACGATTGGCGTACATCCGCAGGTTTATCTCAAATCTCTCCGGAAGATGCCAACCCTTCACCAAATTAATGAAGAAGGGTGTTTCGTTCATTTGGGACAACGCTTGCCAACAAGCATTTGAGGAAATTAAACAATACCTCACACGACCACCAGTCCTTGCAGCTCCGATATCCGGAAAACCTTTCC
Organism: Agave tequilana; assembly: GCA_038442645.1. Taxonomy (NCBI): domain Eukaryota; kingdom Viridiplantae; phylum Streptophyta; class Magnoliopsida; order Asparagales; family Asparagaceae; genus Agave; species Agave tequilana. The sequence continues at coordinate 15,341 of JAVJIF010012877.1, forward strand.
TGATATACGTCCGAGCGATGGATCATTCTTTAGGAGCTCTACTAGCTCAGAATGATGATCAGGGACGAGAGCAAGCAATCTACTATTTGAGTAGAACAATGATCGGAGCCGAACATCGGTACAACCCGATCGAGAAGGAATGTTTGGCATTGGTGTTTGCTATTCAGAAAATGCGACACTATTTGGTAGGCCAGACGATAAACGTCATCTCAAAAGTCAACCCCTTGAGGTTACTCATGACAAAGCCTTCATCATTAAACGGCCGACTGGCAAAATGGGCCATATTGCTATCCCAATATGAAATGCACTTTTTACCACAAAAGGCTGTTAAAGGACAAGCTGTTGCGGATTTCATGGCTGAACATCCAGATCCGAGGACGGTCAAACTTTATGAGGATCTCCCAGACGAAGTCGCTGAAGCCTACCAGACTCAGACATCCTTTGAAAGGCAAGTGTGGCAACTCTTCTTTGACGGTGCATCGAGAACAAGCCTAAAAGGACATATAGTGGCAGGAGTAGGAGTAGTACTCGTCTCCCCACAGAACTATGTGATTCCTCGAGCTGTCTCGTTAACCGAGCCTTGCTCCAACAATGTAGCGGAGTACAATGCCCTCTTGATTGGGATGCAACTCGCCGATGAGATTGCGTTAAAAATCTCGAGGCATATGGTGACTCTAAGCTCATCGTCAGTCAAGTTCGCGGGGAGGACGAAGTCAGACATGAAGATCTAGTACCCTATTACAACGCAACTGTCCGCATGGCCGAGAGATTCACGAACTTTTATATCGACCATGTACCACGCAAGCAAAATGCGCATGCAGATGCACTGGCATCCCTCGCTACCTCTTTGGCTCTACCAGCTGGAACAGTGGAGAAGATATTCGTCCACAGTCACAACCTGTATTGCCTGAGAATTGCTCTTGAGAACTACCCGGAGCCAACAGAAGATCGTCATGACAAAGAAGCGCTCGAGTCGTCAGCTGGTCCAGAGCCTAGAGACTGGCGATTCCCCTATATTGATTACGTCTTGTATGGCATCCTGCCTGAGGACACCAAAGAAGCGGCTACCATTCGAAGGAAAGCCCCCAAATTCTACTACAATGCGATTTCGCGAACACTGTATCGTCGATCGCACGACGGGATCTTTCTCCGCTGCCTTTCGCAAAAAGAGGCACAGGGGTGTTGAAAGAAGCTTATGACGGCATGTGTGGAGCTCATCAACCTGGCCCAAAACTTGCATACCGACTCCAAAGGTTGGGATATTATTGGCCTAAGATGGTCACTGATGCCATCAATTATGCCAAAAGATGTCACGCCTGTCAAGTGCATGGCGATTTCGTCCATCAAGCACCAGGATACCTTCACTCTACGATCTCTACCTGGCCATTTGAAATATGGGGGATGGATGTAGTTGGCCCTATCAGCCCACCATCATCAAAAGGACATCGGTTTATTTTGGCAATAACCGATTACTTCTCCAAATGGGCTGAGGCCATCCCTTTGAAGGAGGTGAAGTCATCCGACGTGATCAAATTCGTTAAACATCACGTCATTTACCGTTTTGGGGTACCTCGGCGAATCGTCCACGACAATGGACCCCAGTTCATCAGCCAGGCTTTCCAGAGATTCTGCGCTAAATTCAGAATCCACAGTGTATCTTCAACGGCATACTACCCCGCCGCTAATGGTCTCGCAGAAGCTTTCAACAAGACCATCGGCAAACTTCTCAAGAAATTCGTCTCGAAAAGTCAACGTGACTGGGATGACAGGCTGGGTGAATACTTATGGGCCTATCGTACAACTGTGTGAACCTCAACTAAAGCTACGCCATTCTCTTTGGTATACGGGTGTGGAGCCGTGCTTCCACTGGATATCCAAATTCCATCTCTACGCGTTGCCCTGACAGCAGAGATGACAAATGAGGAGAAGCATCGACAGCGACTCCAAGAATTGGAAGCCTTATACGTTAAACGTCTACAGGCCCAACAACAGATCGAGCTTTACCAAGCTCGGATTTCCAGAGCCTTCAACAAGAAAGTTAAAGTACGGACCTTCAAGAAAGGTGATCTTGTCTTAGCTGTCAGACGACCTATGGTGATGACACACAAGACAAAAGGAAAATTCCAGCCCAAATGGGAAGGACCATTTGTGGTAGAGTCAGTCTACTCAAATGGATCATATCGCCTCATAACCGCAAATGGCGATACACTCATGATGCCAATCAATGGCAGGTTCCTCAAGAAGTACTATCCTTAATAGTACTCCTCTACCGATCAAGTTAAAAGTACACCTTTGATCAAAACAAGAAGAGCTTCTTCATTATCATCCGACGCCTCCGACGGCTAAGGACAGAGGAAAATGTTGGCTTCTAAGCCCAACATAAGTCTTCGACAACTCACTATGCTGAGGGTAATCGCATGGCTAGCTCAACTCAAACGGTAGTTGGTAAAGGCATATCAAACCCGTTGACAGCTGAGGATTTGCTAAAAATCCTTAGAGACGTGTTCCCATTTGATCTAACACCTTTAACGGTTAAGGATAGAGGAAAACGTTGGCTTATAAGCCCAACATAAGTCTTCGACAACTCACTATGCTGAGGGGAATAGCATGGCTAACCCAACTCAAACGGTAGTTGGTAAAGGCACCTCAAATCCGTTGACAGCTGAGGGTTTACTAAAAATCCTAAGTGGATATAGTTCCACTCTTTCCTCCAAAAATCCTTACCAATTCTCATCCACAGAATGGTAGGTCTACAAAACACAATCATTGCTACGTTAACATCATACCTCTGGTAATGAAAAATTTTCAATACTCCTTATCGAGTACAAACTTTGCTTGTCAACTCTACATGGAGTAGCAAACCTTCAAATTTGCCAAGTTAACATTATACCTCTGGCTCTTCAAACTTCACTTGTCAATTCTCATCAATAGAATGACAGGCCCTCAAATTGCTCATATCGCAAATCAATTTTTGTCAAGATATTACCACACCTCTGACAAATTACTGTTTAAGTTAACATCACACTTCTAACAGTAATCAAGTTGCTGCCAAGTTCAATATTAAACCTCTGACAGTCACCTTCCTTCAGACTTTCATATCGAAGCTGAAATGAACGATGCTAAGTTAACAATACACCTCTAGCATCCAGGTCATTGCTAAGTTCAACAATACACTTAGGGCCATGACCTTCCCTCGCACTCCCTTATCAAAGTCGAGATGACCAATGCCAAGTTCAACATTACACCTCTAGCATTACCCTCACTGCCAAGTTAAATATCACACCTATGACAGTGACACTTTCAGTTTTCCCAAACAAAACTGAAATGCTTTTGAGTCAAGTTAATATCACACCTCTGACTCACATCCTTGTCAAGTTAATACTACACTTCTGACAAGACTACGTTCAACCCGTTAAGTTAATATCACACCTCTAATGGTAAAGACTTTCCTAGATCCCCTGTGAATCTAGTCGCACTTGTTATTCTCCTCAACAGAACAACAAGTCTACCTAAAAACATTGTTAGGTTAATATTACACCGTTAACAGTGTTTTCATCAACTCCCTAGCTGATCTTAATCAAGTTAATCCCAAACCGCTGATAAAAGTTCATCTTCCCTGGGGGTACAAGTTCCACCTGTCGCTTTCTTTTATAGAGTGGCAGGTCCACAAAATTATCCTATCCCTTGTCAAGTTAATATCACACCTCTGACAACATTGCTGAGTTCCTGAAATAGGATCTCTCTCTACAAACCTTGACTTGTTAAGATTATTATCATATTTTTAGCAAGTCAAAGATTCTTTACTTCTATTCGTCTGACTAAAAAAAAAAAAGTTCAAGACAATAGAAGGAAACAAAAAGAAAAGTGTCACTTTTATTTATATCCAGGCATATGAAAGTGATACAAAACGCTCTCTTATACAATAAGATTGAGTGTTACAATAAAGGAGTACAAAGAAGTCCCTTTCTCTCTCAAAGGTTGCACTCACTCCTTGAAGCTGCTCACAACTCCAAGTACAAGATGTTTGGAAGGGCGCCAAAGTAGGATTGAACACTGTGGCGACGATCGGAAGCTGATTGCACCATGATGCATGATATAAACATCGAAGAAGCCTCTGGTTGACCAAGAACAATGGTGTTTTTTGAGGTCGAAAGGCAGCGGAATCTTCTGATTCCACCTGACCATCCGAAGCGGCGGGGTATGATCCTTCGTTGATGAACATCTCCACCACCAGAAAGTCATCCAATGAGCATGGAGTTTTCATCGATGTCACTTCTGGGGTAGGTGAAGGGAGAATCCAAGACCATACCCACCACTATATCCACCGCCATCCTCACTCTGACTATGCCATGCCAAGAAGCATGACTGGTGCATTGAATCCAAAGAGATCTTGGCGAGGGTCCGATCCCCGTCTCCCGAAGACGGGAGCCATGTCTTCTTCTCCTGTGGTCGACCATCGACCAAGTTCGCTGGCCGATATATTCTCCCAAGGGCGCAGCGAACATGAAAAAGGATGATCAAGCCTACCTACAAGAAGCAAACAAAAATTAGAAGATCTGAAACTTAGTATATTTCAATAAGAAAACTAAGTGACAGACGCAGCTATTGGTGAAAACTTCAGACGCAGGAATAACCCGCGCAGTAAACCAAATTTCTGCGGCGGCAAAAATAGACGCGACCAAAGCTGTGATACACACAGAAGTCAAATGCAGTCTAGTTTTGCATCCACGTCTAAGGTATGAGGCGCGAAAAGAATCAGATGGGAAAATTGCCGTCTCCCTGTTTGACGAACAGGGGTTGCAAAATTCAGGACTGAAAATTTCATGGCGAACAAAGAAGTCATACCCGTAGAAATCCCCACTAAGGATTGAACTTTCTGCATCAAGGCGCGGATATAAAAGGTGCTCAAGGAAACGCTTCTCGATCTTGAAATCACTTGACAATGATAATCTTCTGGAGAGATTAAACAGAAGCATAAAAGCTCTGGGTCATCATCATCCATGGAGGCAAGTCTCAGATACAAGTCCTTGAAGAGAAAAGGCAGAATCGCTCAGAGCATTCGCTCTCAAAAGGAAGCAGTCTAAGTAATGGACTGTTAAAAGGAGAAGCTGAGTCCTATTTATAGGCAAACCACAAAGCCTGTGATTAATGGCTCGCTAATCAGAACCGTCGGCTTTAATTCTCGCACAAATGTCAAAGCCCAATGAAAGGCTGACGCGTGGACTATCGCTTCGGGAAGCATCAAAGACGCGAGTCTCCAACCGCCAGCGCTAATTTGGCATTTAAAGGCATTAATGCCTGAACCCAATGAAGGGCTAACGCATGGACCGCCTCTTCGGGAAACATCGGATGACGCGAGTCCCCAATCGTCAACGTCGACTTGACATTTAAAGATCCCACGAAATCTTTATGACAAGCTGCATGTAACGCCTGGGAAGTTGCACCAAACGCAGGCCCGAGAGCCGCGTCCAGGAACTGGCGTCCCCTTTGCGAATTCGAAAATGGCGTCCCTTTTCATTCCAGTCAAGAGAACCGCGACCGCGTCTCTCAGAGTGATTCAAAGCTGCATCCCTTCACAGCAAAAGGGACCCATTCTGGGGGTCGCGCTTGAAAATCACATAAAAGTAGAAAGCTGTGTCCTGAGACTTGTGTCCTCAACGGAGAAGGCCTTTGGCATTCACAAGTATTTTGGAGCTGCGTCGACATAGTGAGATGATAATGGTGTTCCAGTCATAAACTCAATATATTTGAGATTGCACCAGGTCAAGGACCCACTGCTGCGTCCTCATATCTATGCGGAGCATAAGACCGCGTCCTCACGGCATCCTGAATTCTGTACTTGGGCAGAGTTAAGGGCTGCGGTTAGGGAGCCGCACCCAAAGCTGCGTCCTTTGCGCCAACTGGAACCGCATCTCAATTGACAGGTCAGAGTCGTGTTTCTCAGGACCGCGTCTCCCTATAAATCAGAGCCGAGTTCCGCCCAAGAACTCAGTTCTACCTAAGTTCATTAATCACCGCCAGTCAAGGATCACAGCCAAAGACTGCCGCTAAGAAATTAGATTAATCTACAGTGAAACAACGAAGACGAAGAGAGTCTAATGATGACTCTTGAAAGACTGTTGCCTTTTATAGGCACGATGATTCGCAAAGATACGCGACGCTTGGCTCGACGCCTAATCACCGCCTGACGCGTGGACAGCGTATTAAATGCAGCGTGAAGTTCGCACGCCAAAAAGTAGATGTCCCCTCAATTCTACGGGACACGTGGCAGCGAACTCATGGCACGGATTCGCATCCAACAGTCGCGTCTTCATCTTTAAAGACGCGTCTCTTCGATGGTCGCATCCTTTCAACCCGGCCATAGTCGCGTTTGCCTAATCGAGTAACAGTCGCATTGTCATCCCTAAAGCAGTACTACCCCTGCGTCCACAGAACTGGCGTTCAGTCCTTACTTCTACAATTCAGTTCAACAGTACACTGGCACAAGCAGACGACTGCCCACCTCTGGTTTAAAGTACACCAACGACAAACTCAAATCATCGGGGGAGTTTAGACTGTGTATCTAGACACTCACCACGATCATTTCTGGCGGCTTCAAAGGGTTCCACAGTACACTCACGAAGGCCATAGTCCAGACAAGATCAAGCTCAGAACATTGTCAGTCCAATCACGAGAAGGGCGAATTCAGCTAAAGTCCAAAGTATTTCGAAATCCGTCCCAGCCAACTGCGGAATATCGAAAACTTTAGAGGGGGTTCTGTAGGCTGTCTAAAAAATCATTAAACACAAGTCATCAAAGGCAGAGTTCCAAACTCCAGACGCAGGGCTAGTCTCAGCCAACACTGCCGCACCAAGGCGCGTGGGTCGAAACCCGCGTCTCAGCAGCACCAAGGCGTGTGGGTCGAAACCCGCGTCTCAGCCGCACCGGTCGAAATCCGCGTCTCAGCCGCACCAAGGCGCGAGGGTCGAAACCCGCGTCTCAGCCGCACCAAGGCGCGAGGGTCGAAACCCGCTGTTGTAACCGTCCCGGTTATAGGGTCAATCACGGCCCACATAACGGGGAAAGTTAACCCTCATTATGGAGTGTTTTTAGGAGGCACGTACGCCTCTGAGAGAAAAGAGCTTGCGCGAGGGTCGAAACCCGCGTCTCAGCCGCACCAAGGCGCGTGGGTTGACACCCGCGTCTCAGTTGTAACCGTCCCCGTTATAGGGTCAATCACGGCCCACATAACGGGGAAAGTTAACCCTCATTATGGGGTGTTTTTAAGAGGCGTAAGTTAACCCTCATTATGGAGTGTTTTTAGGAGGCACGTACGCCTCTGAGAGAAAAGAGCTTGACTTTAGAGCTTCCACCTCTGAGAGAAAGAGCTGGAGCATTAGTCCGACGCGAATTTTTTTTACTCCATACCAAACAGCGTGCGTGCATGGGAAACACTCATAACAATAGATAATGAAAGAGTTGACATATAAACCACTCAACGTTTCTTGGTCTATCCAATATGGGACTAAATATCAGAGCCAAATTGAGGGAAACTCAAGTTTTCTCTCCAAAATCAAATACACATCCAACATTTATTCATTGTAAGTTCTGAGTAGAGTGAAAATGTTCGGCATTCTGAAGCTAGCCAGGCGCTTAGTATTTGATCTCTTTGATTTTCCTTTTGAGTGACTTGTATAGGTCATGTAATATTGCTATTATTGAGAAGATTTACATACCTGACACATTTGTGGGATTCATTCTTGGTGAGATCAATTAATGTATCTGATATTTGCATTAGCTATTTCCTTTGGTCTCTTCCTATTTTTCCTGTGAGTATTATTAACTTTTACTGATTGCTGCCAGCCGAGACGTTAGCTTTAAAATTGGTCTCACTGCATGTGCATTGAATGAATCTTGTATTTTACATTAAGGCTATTTTTCAAACTAACCCTCTGAAATAAATAATTCTAAATGTCGGCCTACCTTCAAATTAATTCCAAAAACCAGAGCTTCTGATATGTCACGTCGGTGAGATGATTCGCTGCGCCAGCGTGGTGCCCAGGCATGTCCGGGTCATTTTTTGTTTTGTCCGGGGTTGACAACCCCGGAGGAGCCAAAAAATTTTTGGCTCCATATTGTCTTGTTTGGAGTTGCTAACCCCGGTTAAGAGAATTACTTTTTTTCTTTTTTTACAATTTTCTCTCCTCCGGGGTTGGCAACCCCTGACAAGCGGAAAATTAAAGAAAATTTGGCTCATCTGGGGTTGTCAACCTTGATGAGCTAAAAAACGACCCGGACATACCCAGGCGAACCACCTCATTGCTGACGTGTCAGAGATCGATTTTTTGAATTAATTTGAGAGGAGATTGATTTTTGGAATTATTTATTTTTTGAATTTTTTTTTTTTTTTGGGAAAAGTAGCCCTCATTTATTTCTTCTTTAGGAATATTTTATTCAACAGTGGATGCTATTATCCTGTTAGGAACTGGATAATATTTGATACTGGACATTGAGCGAAAATGCAGGTATAATAATTTGCATAATATTTTATGCAATATAATTGCTGCCACCAACTGCATATTAATTTGCAGTTAAGAACTTGTCTCCCCTCCCCTGGCCACAGGAAAAGAATAAAAGAACCAGCAAAGATTGAGCCTTCTTATAACAAAATTTTATTTAGTGCAAAACTTTTGGTGTTATAAAGGAAGTTGTGGTGTTGTTTAACGCATGTGATTTGTAACGAGAAAGCTAGCAAATTTATTGCATTCTACGTCCAAAATGTAAGAGGAAAATCCGTGGTAAGACAATAGTTGGTCTATGTAGTGGTGTTAAGAGTGAGATTGGATTATTTTTTTGAAAAACTGATCATATCCAAGTGTAATCGAGATTAGAATCTCAAACCTCTTGCTCGCTATAAAGAGTTTTTACTATTAAGCTCTTATAATGAAATTAGATTATTAAAGGAAAGGAATTCAAAGTATGTATTAGGCATTCCAGTATTGAATGGAAAACTTCAGCTCTTAAGGGCCTGTTTGGCAAATAAAAAAGAAGAGAAAAAACTGACAGCTATCAGTTTGCCGAAGATTCAAGAAAAGGTTGGTGGTGGCGTCCGGCAATGTCAGTTTTCCAGCTCATTTTCTCTCCATTTTGTAATGAAAGTGAAGTGGGGAAGATGCTGACGAGATGTGAGCGCAAATTTTTCCCACTTCTTGTTTTCTCCAACAATAGCTAAAGAATGAGGCAGAATATTGACTGAGAAACAAACAACCCAAAAGAAAGGTTGACTGAGAGCATTCTAGAGGAGATGTAGAAACACATCTTTTAGATGGTCTTATACTTGAGAGAAGGAGACATCCTTGGTCTTAGTTTTGCCAAGGATATCCCTTCCACTACTAGCAACTTGTTAGAGTCAGGTATTCCAGTGATATTAAAAATTTAGTGTTAAAAGAGGGAATATCCCGCTTCTTTAGATACATTTGATTGACGTTTTTCTTAATGGTCAAAAAACTTATTGGGAATGTAAAATTTTATAGTATCAGGTTAATAATGGTGGTAGCAATGACTACACCACGCCTGGTGAGAATTGAGACGGCGATTGAAGCAATAACAATGGCGGTGCAGGTGGTGATAGCACTGGCAACAGTGAAGATGATGGCGGCGATGATTGCTGCAACAATAACAATCATGATAATGGTGGTGGTGACAAATGTAGTGGCAATGGCAGCAGTAGAGCTCATTGGTAGTATACAGTAACAGCTTACAATGACGATGGAGAGACATAACAGGGACAAAGAGAGCCCGTGGGGGGGAGAGAGAGGGAGAGCTAGTTGGCACTGAGAATATAGAAGGGCCCAACTTATATTAAGTTTAGGTGTGGGAAATTGGGAAAAATTAAAAAAAATCTAAGTTTAAAATTAGATATGATGGCTTCTTTTGGTCAGATGTCCATGATCACGCACTCTGGCAGATTGATCCTTCAGTCAGGATATTTGTGGAAGGCAACCTCCAATGTCGGATCATGTCTCACTTGTTTGTTGGCCTCTCTATCTCCATTTTCATGGTGATGTTTTTTCTTCGAAGCCTAATATGCTTTTATTTATATTCAGCGACAGAGATCAATGATGACATGATTTCATGCTTGTCGATAAGCCTTTCTATTCGATTTTATGCCCTCCTCAGAATGTTACTTCTACGGAGGTAATAAGGGTCTGATATATCTTATTTTTATTCATTCAAATATTACTTATGCAGTTCATGTAGTGAGTCAATTTGTGTCTGCTTCTCCCGTCCCGTTGATTTCTTAATTTGGATAATATAATATTTTAAGTCAAACATTTTAAAGGTTTTTTAACTGACTCAAAATTGTAAAAATTCTAAAATTCTTTAAGGCTGACACCCCATTAATAAATTTTGAAGAAGGAATCTGTTGCATTTACAATAACGTCCCCCAGTTTGCCTCTGCATTTAATTTCGGGAAAGAAATCTGATTATGCTTAAAAAAAAATTAAAATTAAAAAAAAAAAACTTCACGAGATCAACCAGAATCTAGTACTGTAAGTTAATCCAAAAGGGTAATTTTGATGATTTTTTGGTCCGTAGCTAATTAGTGATGAGTTTAAAGTATCCATCAAAGCACAGAAAACTCAGCTTTCGATCTATATTAAAAAAGATGCTCAACCTACAGATGTGTAAAAATATCCTAAAACTGTCACTGCAACTTTCAAAGTTTGCAAGGACTTTAATGTTCTTTTTGCCATGTTACCGCAATAAATCTATTATTGTTGTTGGTCTGTGGAATCTGGACTGGACCATTCTGGTTGAGGCAATGGACAGTGTCTGTGATTGCAGCACGCATTTATGATCAACGAACAAAGCCACAGTTCCACCAGTGCATCTGTGTTTTCAATGTTTATTTGATCACCTCCTCACCCTGCGGTGACTGTACCTCTCACCCCATGGCCATGCCACTGCTGTCTGCCTGTCTGTATAACTACTTAGCTGGCTAGAGAACCAAAGAAGAAGAAGAAGAGGAAAAGAAGAAGAAAAAGAGCAAATAGTAAACCCTTTGCAACCGCAGCAATGGCAGCTCTCTCCACCGGCGGTACCCTCACCACCAAGAACTCCATTGTTACTTCTTTCAAACCAATGGTTTCTTCTTCTTCGAGAAATTGGAGCTTGGACAGTTGGAGATCGAAGAAGATACAGCAGATCCCCACGTACCCGAACCAAGAAGGGCTCGACTCTGTCCTCAAAGCTATTTCGGCGAGCCCACCCCTGGTGTTTGCCGATGAGGCGAGGAAGCTGGAGGAGAGGCTGGGAGAGGCAGCAATGGGGAGGGCGTTTGTGCTGCAAGGGGGGGACTGCGCGGAGAGCTTCAAGGAGTTCAGTGCAGATAACATAAGGGACACTTTTCGTGTTCTGCTTCAGATGGGAGTTTTGTTGTGCTTCGGTGCGCAAATGCCCGTGATCAAGGTCAGGAATGAAATATATATATCAAAAACTACGACATAGTTTTAACTCTAAAAGAACCCAAGAATCAATATCCAAATCTTTAAAATTTACTAGCTTTATATCGAACTGTTGAGAAATATAATTAGATTCAGGATTAATATATTTATTATATGAGAAAATGTATTTTAGATGTCATCTAAAAGAACCCCGTCGGCGCATCAAAACTCTAATCTCCCTATCAATTTTTTACGATCTAAAACTCTAATCTCCCTATCAATTTTTTACGATCTGATCATATATTATGATTTTTATATCTCAAAATGTACAACTGTAAAAAATCATATGATTTCGAGTAAGTTTACTCATGTGTGAAATGGTTGAAAATTTAACAATTTTTTAATAATAGAATGAATGAAATTGTTTGATTGATGATTAAATGAACTCCAGTTTACATGATTTTTATACTCCTTCCCCTTCTTCAAACTTCGATTCATATTTTTCATAAAAAAAATCTCTGATCAACGATAGAAAAAGATCCATTTTACATCATATTTACGTTTTAGAATATGAAGATTATGATGTGTGGTCGGATCATGTGAAAAAATGATAGAAAAATTAGAATTTTGACTCGTCATTTGACGGAGTTCTATTAGATGACATTTAAGGTGTATATTCCTCTTATTATTTTTAAAAATAAGAAGTTTCTTATAATGTAATTGTGATGTCTAATTGCCCTCGTCAATAACAATAACGTGCAAGTTAGATTCGGTTTCTTTTAACATGAACTAAAAACTTCTCCTGAATGAACGTTTTAACCTTCCACTTGGGCTAAAAGCAATGAAGAACGAATTCTAGCACTTCCAGTTCAGATATTGATGTTGCTTTTGTTTGTGTTGGTATGAACTGGTGAAATATAAATGAGGTCATGCACCCTCAAGGCATTTCCTCTCTTTAAGATTTTGTATCTCAGAGGCAGTTAAAATGTACAAATCATAAATGGGAAAGTTCAATCTTGTTTTCTTTATAAATCAATCAGTATCGTTATTTATAAAGCAATTTTCTAGATTTGAAGTTTACATAATAAACATTTGCTTGATTCTCAGCTATGTATTTTATTAAGGAAGACAAAGATCTATTTCTGAAACACGAAATATGTTGGAATTATAAATCAAAAAGAAAGTGATATTAGCAGAGAAGTTGAAAAGTCATCAAAATGAATGTGATTCATGACATTAGTGGAAAAGTTGAAAAGTCATCATAAATTGTGATTCATGGCATTAGTGGAAAAGTTGAAAAGTCATCATAAATTATGAAATTAGAAGAGTCATCATTAGAGAAATAAAAGAGTCACCATGAATTGTAGAAGTTAAAGAGTCATATATGCATTGTTTTATTGTCATTTATTTATGACATTAAGTAAATGGTTGGTATTCTTGTAAGTTTTTCTTTGAAGCCTATAAAGGCAAGAGTACCTCTTTATTTTTTTTCAAGCAAGTGAGGAAAAAAAACTTAAATTAGATTCATTCTCCATTTAAAATTTTAGATTATAGTATATTAGTTCGTAGGCTTGTATACAACAATTGATATCAAACTCATTTCAATCTTTTCTTCAATTTTCTATTCTCCTCATGGCCTCTACTAACAATTTCGTCAATCCACAAGTACTCAATTTATCGAAGGAAGAAATTAAGTGACGTACTCCAGATACACAGTATGGAAAGGTTAATTATAAGAGTTGGCCAATTCAGATGAAAGCTTTATTTGTTTCTCAAGAGTTGTGGGAGCTAATCATTGATGGGTTCAAGTAACCCACATCAAAGGTAGAAGCCACCTACACCGTCGAAGAAAAGAAGCCTATTAGAGAGCAAAGAAAAAAGAATAGCAAGACTCGTTTTCCATTCTATCAAGACTTAGACGAGTTTATCTTCGAGAGAGTTGTCAAAGCAACAACGAGTAAGGAAGCATGAGAAATCCTTAATACCATCTACAAAGGAGTCGAGCGGGTGAAGCGAACTCGCCTCCAAACTTTGAGGGGCAATCTTGAAGCCGCTCAAATGAAAGATGAAGAAAAAACCTCTGATTATTATTCATGATTACTTTTAATTGTGAATAAAATGAGGATAAATGGAGAGAAAATGGAGGACATCCGAGTGATGGAGAAATTGCTCTGATCCCTTACATCAAAGTTCGAGTACGTGGTGGCGACAATTGAGGAGCCCAAGAATTTGGAGGAGATATCATTAGAGGAACTTTTGAGATCTCTCTAAGTTCATAAGCAATGCATGCAAAAGAATACTAGTTATATAGTGATAGAACAAGCATTAGAGTCAGAGCTCTCTCTAAATGATCGAGGCTCACATAGTAGAGGTCATGATCATGGTGGAGGTAGGGGATGTGGTCCCCAACAACGAACTACTCAAAATCAAGTGGAGGTCTAAAGCTTCAGAGGTCGAGGACGAAGCTATCGAGGAAGATTCACATCTAAACGTGAAAATAATAAGAACGTCTAATACTATAACTGTCAAAAATTTTGACATTATGCTTCGGATTGCTAGCACAGAACTGAATATTTTACCAATCTCACTGAAGTGTAGGTAATAACTCTACTCTTCTTCTTACTCATGATGATTCAAGTGCTCAGAATGATATTTGATACGTTGACTCGGGTGATAGCAACCACATGTGCGGGAAGAAAGAATTTTTCATGGAACTCGCAGAAGGAGTTCATGGAAGTGTGAGCTTGAGAGAGTCTTCAAAACTCCCTGTTGAAAGCAAATAGAAGATCAAAATGTACCAAAAGGATGGTAAGCCTGAGTATATTTTCGATATTTATTATATTTCTAATATGAATAGTAATATTCTCAACATCGGTCAATTACTCGAAAAAGGATATAAAGTACAAATGAAAAATAGCCATCTTTGGTTGGAAAATACAAAAGGAGACCTCAAAGCTTGTGTTAAGATGACAAGACATTGCATGTTTCCCTTACATCTAAACACGAAAGTTGAGAAGTGTTGTCAAAGACTCGTGAAGAATGAGTCATGGAGGTGGCATCTACACTTCGGCCATAAACTTCAGCGGCCTGAAGCTACTATCTACCGCTGACATGGTATGAGGTTTACCAACAATCGATGCACCGAGTCATACTTATGAAGTTTGCATGATTGGCAAGTAAGCACGACTTCTTTTTCCCAGTAGAAAGTCATGGAGAGCGGAGGCATCATTATAACTTGTTCACACTGACATCTGCAGACCATTAGATCCTGTCTCTTTAGAAGGTTTACCTTCATTGATGATTTCAGTAGAAAGTTGTGGGTGTACATTCTTATAGAAAATTATGTTGTCTTTACTACCTTCAAGAATTTTAAAGCCCTTGTTAAAGCAGAGAATATCCACAAGCTAACAACTCTCCTATCAGATCGAGGTGGTGAGTACATCTCAAATCTGTTTCAAGAATATTGTAGTGAGCAACGCATAAATATAGGATCTAAAAATTATGTCAACACAACACTAAAATAAAGATAATTAGCATTAAATAAAATAACTTGTAAGAAAGGAAATAAATCTCAGAAAATAATGCAAATTCAACACAAGAGATTTTATGCTGGTTCGGTTCTCTTGACCTACATCCAGTCCTCAGGCAACCCGCTTGAGATTTTCCTTATCTTGATTTTGTACACCCAAAATCAACTTCTTATACACCACTTGACAAAACAACCTTTGACAAATCTGTACAACTCTTATCTATACCAAGAAGACAATTTTCTTGTATACCTCTTCTCAACACTAAAAAGATAAACTTGTACAATTCTTCTCTTTGAGTAATTACAAAATATCCTATAAACCTTGAGACTTGTATGTGATCGTGAACAAAGACTCTTATAGGTGGACTCTCAGAATTCTTCACAATACGATTGGAATTGTATGAAAAAATGTAAGTGGAAACTAGTTTTTCGGAAAACAGAATTTTTCAGCAGAGTTTGAACAGAAAACTAATCATTTGAATTGGTGTTTTTAGCTTAGGATAACATCCCTATTTATAGCTGAAATCAATGGTCAGTTAGGGTAGTTATCAAGTCAAATTAGAATATCAGAACGTTGGATAAAACACCAAAAATCAATAATTATTTAACAGTCAGAAACTGTTATAAGTCGACTAGGATAGGGAGTAAGTCGACTAGTATGGGCATTTTTTATTGAGTTAGTCGACTAGTAAAAGGGATCAGTCGACTATCAGATATATGATACAGATATGCAAGTCTCTAGAAACTACTATTAGTCGACTTATGGAATAGGGTAGTCGATTAATATTGATTACAATCAACAAACAGAGAGTGGATATCTTTTCTGGACAGAACTTAGTCGACTACAGACTTATTATAAGTTGACTAGCAACTGTATTAGTCGACTATAGGAAGGGTCAAGTCGACTAATAAGACTATTTTGTGCGTGTGATTAAGGCTTTTAATAAATATCTAAAAATACATAAAAATAAGTTTACATTTGTTATCATCAAAATAAGTTCCAACATTCTCCCCCTTTTTAATGATGACAATGTGTGTATGCACAAGCTCTCCCTACAGAGAAACTCTCCCTGTAGAAAACAGGTTATAACAAATATAAATAACAAGTGTTCTCCCCCTACATCATAGCATATATATGATATATTTTCAAGTGTTAGAATAACTTATATCATCAAGTATTTTCTTTTCTTTATATGGTACTTATAAGATAAAACATTGTTAATGGTACCAATTGTAACATGATCAAAACATTAACCTTTAGGAATCCAAACCCAATTTGAATTTGATTTCCATCTGTTAGTATAAACATAATTGCATGAATTACATATATCATGTACATATGATGCAATATACGTATTTTTATCCATATTATTTAGATTTTTAGGAATCCAAATATATTTATACTTTGATTTCATGGTTTTCTTAATAAAAGAATTATTATTATTCTTTTTGTAGACATGTGTAGTTCTTTCAACATTATTTTTTGAACAACCAAGACCAATATGCTTATCTTTTGAAAATCCAAATCCAAAATGATTATATGAAATCTTTTGATAAGATAATAAATCAATTAGATTTTCTTTTCCTTTATTAAATTTTGTCACATTTTTCAAAATTTCTTCATAACTAAACTTGAAACTGATCATTTTTTTATCTAAAATAGAAATTCTAGAACTTAAAGAAACAGTTTCTTTTTAAAGTAAAGTACCCTCTTTTAAGAAATTCTCATTATCCTTTTTCAATGAAGATATACCTTTTTCAAAGTTATTCTTTTGAGAATTTACAGAAGAAATTTGAGAAATATAAACAGAATTTTCTTTGTTGAGTCTTTCATTTTCCTTTGATAAAACTTTATTTTTCATCTGTTCATTCTTAAGATCATTATATAGTTCATGAAATGCATCTAATAGTTCAGTATATTGTACCTCATCTTCTTCTTGAGTCATAAAATAAACATTGGCATGCTCAGTGGCTTCTTCTTCGTCTGAGGAAGATGAATCGCTATTCTCCCATGATGCTTGATAATCTTTCTTCTTTTTGAACTTTTTGCTCTTGAATTTTCCTTTATTTTTGAACAATGGGCAATCCTTCTTCATATAACCTATTTTATTATAATTAAAACATGTAGGATTAAACTTACCTTATTTCAAGAACTTTCTGAATTTTCTTGAGAGCATTGCCACCTCCTCTCCATCATTATCTGAATCATCCATATGTGAGGATGTATGAAAGGCAAGTACTTTCTTCTTTAATTGAAGTTGATGCTTAGCATTCTTCCGATCTTCAAGTTGCACTTCATATGCCATTGAATTACTAATAAGGTTTTCTAATAACATTGTTGAGAGATCATTTGCTTCTTCTAATGTAGTAGTTTTCTTCTCCCAATCAGATGTGAGTGTACGAAAAACCTTTCTAACTTTTTCCACTTGAGTGTATTCCTTTCCAAGGGCTACTAAGCAATTTGTAATATCCGTGAATCTTGTAATCATTTCTGAAATTGTTTCATTCTCCTTCATTTTGAAGAGTTCAAGCCTGTAAACAAGAACAGAAATTTTAAATTCTTTAGCCTTATTTGTACCTTCATGTGTTACCTGTAAAATCTGACATATTTGATTTGCAGATTTGGTCGTTGATACACGATTGATTCTTCTTTTTTTAAGGCACAAAAAAGCGCGTTCATTACTTTGGCATCAAAGTTGACAGACTTTTTTTGTTATTCACTGCAAGCATCATAATTGGTTATAGGTTTGGTGTATGGTGCTTTCACTATGTTCCATAGTTCATAGTTGAGTGATTACGACTAGATCTTTATTCTACACTTTCAATAGTTGTAGTTTGATCCATCAAATAATGATGGACGTTGTGTAGAATGTCCTTCTTTGAATTGTGATGAAGGAAACTCCGTTGCCATCCTTGCTCTGATACCAATTGTAGGATCTAAAAATTATGTTAACACGACACTAAAACAAAGGTAATTAGCGTTAAATAAAATAACATGCAAGAAAGAAACTAAATCTCAGAAAATAATGCAAACACAAGAGATTTCCTGATTCGATCCTCTAGACCAATATTTAATCCCAAGTAACCCGTTTGAGATTTTTCTTATCCTGACTTTGTACACCCAAAATCAACTCTTTGTACACCACTTGACAAAACAATCTTTGTCAAATCCGTACAACTCTTCTCTACACCAAGAAGACAATTTTCTTGTATACCTCTCCTCAACACCAAGAAGATAACCTTCTACATTCTTCTTTTTGAGTAATTACAAAATATCCTATAAGGCTTGAGACTTGTATGTGATCGTGAACGAGAACTCTTATAGGTGGACTCTCAGAATTCTTCACAATAGGATTAGAATTATGTGAAGAAATGAAAGTAAAAACTAGTTTTCTGGAGAACAAAATTTTTCAACAGAGTTTGGACAGAAAACTAATCATTTGAATTGGTGTTTTTAGCCTAAGACAACATCCCTATTTATAGCTGAAATCAATGATCAGTTAGGGTAGTCATCAAGTCAAATTTGAATATCAGAACGTTAGATAAAACACCAGAAATCAATAACTGTTTAACAATCAGTAACTGTTATAAGTCTACTAGGACATGGAGTAAGTCAACTAGTATAAGCATTTTTTACTGAGTTAGTCGACTAGTAGAAAGGATCAGTCGACTATCAGATATATGATACAGATATGTAAGTCTTTGAAAACTACTATTAGTCGACTTATAGAATAGGGTAGTCGACTAATATTGATTACAGTCAACAAACAGAGAGTGAATATCTTTTCTGGAAAGGACTTAGTCGACTATAGAATTATGATAAGTCGACTAGCAACTGTATTAGTCGACTATAGGAAGGGTCAAGTCGACTAATAAGACTATTTTGTGCGTGTGATCAAGGCTTTTAACAAAATCTAAAAATACACAAAAATAGTACAAGTTTACATTTGTTATCATTAAAATAAGTTTCAACAATAAAGAGGTAGTTTACTACTGCCTACACACCACAGCAAAATAACATCGCAGAAAGAAAGAACCCCATTATTCTTGACATGACAAGAACTATGCTAAAAGAAAAGATGTTGCCGATGCAGTCTGAGCGGAAACTGTGGCGTGTTCAACTTACTTACTCAACTGGTGCCCGACGAAGCAAGTGAAGGACAAGACTCCTCAAGAGGCATGGAGCAGTTACACGCTTAATGTCGCACACCTACAAATTTTTAGATGTGGTTCATATGCTCAAGTGCTTGAAGTCAAAAGGAAGGAGCTTGACAACCACGATGAAAAATGCATTTTCATTAGATATAACGAGGAGTTGAAGGCATACAAGCTCTATAATCTACTAACTAAGAAACTAGTGGTTAATAGAGACGTTGTCTTCAATGAAGCATAAGCATAGAGCTGGAGCAATGAAAAGACTATCAAAGAGCAACCCATAGTGGATGAACCTGATGAGCCCCACAGGAGGTTACTTCACCAGCTACACCACCATCTCCTCAATATGCTACATCATTTCCTGCAAGAGGTTCTCCATCTTCTAGGGAAGATAGTAGTAGTGAATCCTCCGTGCAATGAGGTCCCATCAAAATGAGAAGCCTTAGGGAGATCTTTGAGCAGATAGAAGAAGATGGAGAGACTAATCCCTTCTACTTATACGCTGATCATGAGCCTCTCATTTTCCAAAAGGCTGAGGAAGAAGATTATTGGCGATTGACAATAAAGGAGGAGATTCATGCCATCTTGAAGAACGACACATGGGAGTTGACAATACTTTCACAAAATCACAAGGCAATAGTGTCAAATAGGTGTACAAGATCAAACACACAGTAGATGGTGAAGTTTATTGGTACAAGGTGAGACATGTAGTGAAAGGCTACAGACAAAAGTACAATATTGATTATGAAGAAGTCTTTACACTAGTTACTCATTGGATACGGTGAGACTATTAATTTTACTTGCATCTCATCACAAGTGGAAGATATATCATTTAGATGTTAAGTCAGCTTTTCTCAATGGTATTCTTGAAGAAGAGGTGTATGTACAATAACCAGAAGGTTTTCTGGTAAAAGGGCAAGAAGACAAAATATATCGCTTGAAGAAAGCCTTGTACGGCATAAAGCAGCACCACAGGCGTGAAATGCCCGAATTGATGGTTATCTTCATCAAAACGGCTTCACCAAATGTCCTTATGAGCATGCTGTCTACACGAAGAAGAACCATCAAGGCGAATTTCTAATAATTTGTCTTTATGTTGATGACTTGTTATACACAGGAAATAGCGCTGAGATACTTGCTGAATTCAAGGAGGTGATGTTCGATGAATTTGAGATGACAGATAATGGATTGTGTCCTATTTTCTTGGCATCAAAGTGAAGCAACAATAAGATAGGATATTTATATCTCAAAAGATGTACATGAAGGAGATCTTGGAGAAATTCAAGATGAGTAACTGCAACCCGTGAATACATCAATAGCCACAGGAACGTAACTATAAAGAGAAGAAAATGGAGATTTTGTAGACTCGACTCTCTTCAAGAGTCTAGTTGGTAACCTGAGGTACTTGACGATCACATAGACCAATATTGTTTATGGAGTCGGACTTGTGAGTCGCTATATGGAGACACCGAAGGAGTCATATTGGTTAGCTGCAAAGAGGATTCTAAGGTATATCAAATGTACACTCAACCTTGATCTATTTTATACTTATGGTGAAACTGCAGAGTTAGTAGGCTATTCAGATAGCGACTGAGGTGGTGACCAAGATGAGAGGAAAAGCACCACTAGCTATATCCTTTATCTTGGGTCAACTGCATTTCCATGGACCTCAAAGAAGTAAGGACTTGTAGCCATATCTTCATGCGAAGCAGAGTATGTAGCAGCTTATCTGCTGTATGTGAAGCTATTTTGTTGTAAAATATTTTAAAGGAGTTGGATCATCCACAAGAAGAATCAATCGTAATATTTGTGGATAACAAATCAGTCATTCAACTTGCAAAGAACCCAGTGCATCATGGAAGAAGCAAACATATTAATACTCGATTTCACTTTCTTCGAGATTATGTGAAAGAGAAGACTATAGAGCTCAATATTGCCACACTACTGAACAAATTGCAGATATATTCATTAAGTCATTATCAAGTGAAATTTTCATGAGGCTAAGGGACATGCTTGTCATAAGTCATTTTGATTTGAGGGGGCATGTTAGAGTTATAAATCAAAATTAATGTGACATTAGTAGAGAAGTTGAAAAGTCATCAAAATGAATGTGAATCATGGAATTAATGGAGAAGTTGAAAAGTCATCATAAAATGTGATTTATGACATTAGTGGAGAAGTAAAAAGTCATTATAAATTGTAGAATTGAAAGAGTCATCATCATTAGAGAAATGAAAGAGTCACCATAAATTAGAGAAGTTAAAGAGTAATATATGCATTGCTTTATTGTCATTTATTTATGACATTAAAGTAGATGGTTGGTATTCTTGTAAGCTTTTTTTTGAAGCCTATAAAAGGCTAGTGTACCTCTTTGTTTTTTTTTTCAAGAAAGGAAAGAAGAAAAAAGTTGAATTAGATCCATTCTCTATTTAAAATTTTAGATTATAATATATTAGTCAGTAAACTTGTATGCAACAAAACATACATTGCATATTGTTACCTAAATTATCTAATGTGAAACATGTAGCTTTAAGATTTTGATTTCTTGCATACACGTAAATAAAGGTTTGGATTATTGCATTGTTTATATTTTTCAAGCAATTTCTGATTCCACATATATCTATGATCATATTTGAATCAGGTTGGAAGGATGGCTGGCCAGTTTGCGAAGCCAAGATCTACCAGGCACGAAACAAAATACGGTATGAAACTTCCCATTTATCAGGGAGACATGATCAATGGCCATATCTTTGACGAAAATTCTCGCCAGCCAGACCCAGAAAGGCTGCTTAAGGTTTACAGTCAGTCTGCAGTCACTCTGAATCTTCTCCGAGCATTTGCAACTGGTGCCTCTGCATCAATCCAGAGAGTAACAGAATGGAATCTTGATTTCTTGGACCACAGTGAGCAAGGAGATAGGTGTGTTGTATCCATTCTCTCTTTTCCTTTCGTTTTTGAGATCATGTGTCGTCATAAGAATGCACATAATTTCCAGTTATCAATTTATCACGCCTTGTTATGATTTCAGACAATTGAGAAATGACTCACTAATATCAACAGATACATGGAACTTGCACAAAATGTTGATAAAGCTCTGGGCTTTATGGTTGCACTTGGCCTTCCTCCTACTCATTCTATCATGAGCATGACAGACTTCTGGACGTCGCATGAATGCCTTCACCTGCCTTATGAGCAAGCACTCACAAGGGAGGATTCGACATCCGGCCTGTACTTTGACTGCTCAGCTCACATGCTTTGGGTCGGTGAGAGGACTCGGCAGCTTGACAGTGCTCACGTCGAATTCCTTCGGGGGTTGCCAATCCTTTGGGCATAAAGGTGACATTTTTATTCTGAACGTTACAGGAAAAAAGTTAATGTTTTACAACAATCATTACATCACAGAAACATTGTGCTCCAATATTTGCTAATACATGTCATTGATTTTCTGTTGGTCATCCAGGTAAGTGACAGGTTAGATCCATCAGAGCTTGTGAAATTGTGTGAGATTCTAAATCCTCACAACAAGCCTGGAAGGCTGACACTGATCACAAGGATGGGAGCTGAAAACATGCGCACGAAGCTTCCACATTTGATCAGAGCCGTGCTTCAAGCTGGGCTTATAGTCACTTGGGTAAGCGATCCGATGCATGGCAACACCGTCAAGGCCTCGTCTGGCTTGAGGACGCGGCACTTTGATGCTATTCGAGTAAGAACCTAAAGCTGTCAGGCCTAATTGAACTAGTTGATCACACTGACATACATACATACATATTTTTGTAGGCTGAGCTGAGAGCGTTCTTCGATATACATGAACAAGAGGGGACCCATCCGGGAGGCATCCATCTGGAGATGACGGGGCAGAATGTTACAGAATGCACTGGGGGATTGAAGGCGGTTACTCTTGATGACCTTAGTTCTCGCTACCATACGCATTGTGATCCCAGGCTGAATGCCTCGCAGTCTCTAGAGCTGGCTTTCGCTGTTGCGGCGAGGCTGAGCAAGAAGAGGGCGACACAGTGGAGCAACTTGGTTTACAGAGAGCAACCTGTAGCTGCCATTATTTAGTGCAGAATATGGAAGCATGAAACTGCAAGTCAGTGAAGTCCTTCAATATCTGCTTGAATATTCCTGTGTCTGCCCACGCTGTTATGTATTTGTTCCAGCAAGCACAAGTAGCTTGCATTGTGGAAGTATCTGATTTCGGCAGAGATTTGCAGTTGTATGTCTTGTGATATGTTCTCCTCACTGATTATTATTTGGAACATTTCTTTTTTATGTTCGCATTTTGGTGTGCTACAATTGCCACTGGCTGTTTTTGTATACATTTGATTTATCATGGGTGCATATCTTCTGCAACTTTAGGGGAAATTCCTACATCAGAAGCTCTCAATAAATAAAATTCTGCCAAATGCCTTAAGAAGCAGCAGGTATGACTAGTAAATAGAGAAAAATTTCTATGAAAGTTTATTGAAGACAAAAAGTTTGATAGACATCTCATATAGAGGCTCTTGTACACAAGTAGGGGTGCAAATGAATTGGATACGGGGCGGATATATCTGTCTATTTTCATTTTTTTTGTCCCGGATACAAATCGACATTTAGATTTTTAAAGTCATGAAAATCATTATCATATTTGATAAAAATGAAAACCAATGTTGATCCGGATATTCATGAAAACGGATAAATATATGAATTCCAAATAGATAAATGTAAATCTGTAGTTATTTATGAGAAGTGATCGAGTGAAGATGTAGTATTGATAATATTTTAGTATTAATTTTGTACAATAAATATAGGTATGAAGGTTTCATCAAACTAATCTTACAAAAATGTTATAAATATTGTCTCCAGTAACTAATAGAACAATTATATCTGTAAATTAATTATTTGTGAAGTGTGTATAACTCGTTAAACTAGATATCTAGGTCATTTTGTGAACTAATAGAGATCATAACTTTTTTTTTTCTATATGCTACTAATCTAAATAACATATTTGATATTCGGATCTTATTGGAATCCTAATTATCTTCATGTTCGGATACATACTGATACGATATGGGTGCGTCTGTGGCGTATCAAACTGATGATCTTTTTATTATTGTCATGACCTCTTCATAAGCGGATCCGTGGCGCAATGGTAGCGCGTCTGACTCCAGATCAGAAGGTTGCGTGTTCGATTCACGTCGGGTTCAAATTCCCCTGAAATCCGCAATTTTTTTTTAAATATGTATATTTTTTGTTAAATTCCAAAAGTACACTACTCATAATCTCAATTTTGCCTAATCTTGTCCGAAAATGTGCTCCTTTCACGAAATTTGGCGGTCCCAAATCCATCCTCCCCCCATCTTTTCCCGCTGTTTTAGGTTTTGCTTCTTTATCTCACTGCAACCGACAACAACTCAAGCGGTGGCGGCCGAAGAAGGTGAAAGCGACGGCGATCGATCAAATCTCGGACACGGACTCACTCCAAGAACGCCACGTGGCCCCCGGCGACGAGGCCGCCGGTGAAGTCGAAGGAAGGGAAGAGCGAAGGAAGGCGAGATGGATGCCGACGACACCGTCAATGTCCGTGGCGATCCCAACACCAAGCGTGAGTCTCTCTCTCTCCCCCCTTATTCTTCTTCTTCTTCGTCCTCCCTTAGGTTTCTGTTCTCTGACCTAACAATCAAAGATGTGCTTTTGCAGGGGATTGTGGAGATGAAGAAGAGGCTGAAAGAGATTGAGGAAGAGGTCATGGCTCTCCGCATGATGCAGGCCAAAGTCGAGAAGAAAATGGCTGCCACTGCCGGTGAAGGTATTCCGACCTGCTTTCCTGTCTTTTGATGATTTCTTATTGTCGTTGTTATTGCTTCTTATTGTTTCATATGCTGACTGAATATGCGGGTAGTGTTTCTGTGACCCAAGTTGAAAAGGAGACGGCGGATTCTTGCTAACTTTATGTCGGCAATGTGAGATTCTCTAACTTTATCCATTTTCACAATGCAGTAGCTTAGGTAGAATGCAGCGTTGTTACTTAGGAAGGAAAGAATTTGTATTTAAATTGTTGAACTTAACACATTTAAGAAATTGTATTTATATCTTGGGGGACAACATTTTAGCATTGGTCGCATATTGATGTGTCATGTATTTCGTAATGTTGGAAGGGTACCATGTGAAGAATTTGCTTGTAACATCCCGATCTCCCGGATACGGAGACATTACTGCGATATATATATGCAGGGCGAAAATACTCTCACATATATACGTTAAGCATCGGTATAGGTAAGAATCAGAGTATGAAAGTACGTGGTGTATTATACATTCCAACAAAAGAGTACAATTACAAAATTATCACAAGATGTGACACAATATTATAAGAATATTACATCACCAATAAGCGCAAAAGTGAGAGTACAAAGAGATATACAAGTATGAACAGTATAAATGATGCTCACGAGTTACAAAAGGAAACTTTAGAGCCGAGCATGGGGGCTGGAAGAAAAGACCCTGGACGATCAACTGCTGATACACCACGCTAACGCTGCGCAACTCTGATCAATAGGAAGTCTACCACGGTTTAAGCTCCAGGATCTGGACATGCAGGTCCAGGCATGGTTCAAAGTCTCGGTCTCAGCCGCCGACTCGGCCGGCACCGAGACGGATCGGTCTCGACGACTCGGATCGGACTCGGACGATGCGCACAAAATGTTACATAGAACGCTAAAAAAATTATGAAAAAATCATGACAAATCGTAAAAAATGTAGACAGCAAAATTCATGTATCACATATTCAAAACATATCACCTAGCACTCAAAACATAAATTGAAAGCATAAATATAAGCGTCGCCGGTAGAAAGATATCAAAATATATGCATAATATAGTAAATTGCACAAAATAATTCATAAGTTTCTGCTAATATAGTCATTTCCACATTGAATTACGAGGAGGCACAAAATCATTATTATCATCATCCCCGCGATAAGTATAGAAAGCAGGTATATAGTTTTCATAAGGATAATAATATGTTTGTGGGTGAGATCCTGTAGCCTGAGATGATTGACCAGAGGATCCAGCATCAGAGTAATATGGTGATGGGGGTTGTGCAATATCAGCTCCATGGTGATAAACCTAAAACCTCGATATCCAGTGCTGCTAGTAGAATATTCACCAGTGCTAGAATAATCAATGCTAGAATATTGTCCAGATGTTAAACTCAACCCCTGTAAATAAGCTTCAAGACTATGATGATCATGTGAGTAGTTATCATGTCCACTCGAATAATCATCGCTAGAACTGAAATCAACCAACCGATCCAAATGCCTACGCTGTTGCGAAATCTCCGCTCGTGCTCCATGATTTTTATCTTGCGTGGCATAATATTCTGAATCCCATATCATAGCACAATCTCGTTGGCTTCCGCCAACACCATGAGTCTCTTCATCATTACTTCCATCACCTCTATAACCGCCGTCATCACCGCCATCACCGTCACCGCCATTACCGCCGTCATCGTCACCGCCGTCACCATTGTCGTCGCCTTCACCGCTATCACCGCCACTTTCGTCACTATGACGAATACCTTCATCTAACCAATCTAAGTCATCTGGTAGTAACATCGGTTGTTCTCCCTCACGAATCCACTCATCCAAAATATCATCATTGAAAATATTGTTTAGATCAATTGGGTTGTAATAATCATCAGTGTCGCTTTTGCATGTCAAGTTTCTTACTCGCAACCACATATTATAGTGCACAAATACTAATTTATGCAACTTGTTCATTGCCAACCGGTTGCGCAATTTTGTATAAATCAGCGATCACGTGCTCCAATTTCTTTCACAATCCGATGAAGAACATGTTTGTCTTAAAATTTTGATGGCAATTTTCTGCAGATTGGGAGCTTCTTCGCCATAATTAGTTCATCAATCAGCTGGAAGAGATTGTTGCATTGCGCTCTAGTCAGTGAGCTTCTAAATTCTCTAACTCTATTCATAAATAATTTTATCTGTGAGAATACACATCATAAGTGTTAATATTTGCATAACATTATATCAATGAAATAAATAAATTATTATTATCTCATTAATAGCTTTTGCTTATTTATTCAAATCCAGCTCCAATCTTTTAATGACCTCCTTTAATCCATTTCTCACTCCTGGATGTGTAGGAAAATATTTTGAATATTGGAGTGCTGGATTTAAAAAATATGCTGCAATAGTTTAAGCACATGATTGTTATGATATGACAGTTTCAATTTTTAATCAACAAATATGATTTCTAGGCAAATGAATTACCAGCGGCATGCAAGTGCCTATGCAATTGTCCCTCCCATCTTCTATCAATGATATCTCAGTACTTCTTCCAGTTCTTATTTGATGCCTTTATAGCCAATTTTGCTCTATCCATAAATGTTGGCCCAGAAGCCCTTCGCTCTAGTTTTGATGATGATTAACTTATGTAGTTATAGTTTACTAATAATCTTGTGTTTAAATAGTTTCAGTGATTGACCAAGATATTAGTAGGTGTTTAGTTTCAACAAAGGAGTTTTGTATCTTTTACATGTAGATTAAAGAGCTCGTGCGTCAAGATCGCGTCTAGCACTCGGTTGGAGTCAAGCTCGTTGGATCGAGTCGGCTTGGAGACAAGAAGACTTTGGTTTGTATTTTAGTTTAGTAGTTTAGATCTTGTGTAAAAATAGATAGTATTGATATGCTCAAATTTACATACACACTCAAGTTTAAAATATATTGGTTTTGGTTTTCGGTTTAACCGGTTTTGGATTTCATGTCAAAAAACATAGATATATATATATCTTATATGTATATTGGATTCTATCCATATACAATATGCTTCAAAAAGAGTTTAAATATCTTGTTTTTGTATTTAGACAAGTTTTGGAAAAATTGGATTTCCATTTCAAAGTTTGATTTTTAGAAAAATATGATTTTTTATTAAAGGACAAATTTCAATATCACAAAAATGGTTCAAATAGCTTGTAATATGTGCTGAATTTTAGTCACACATATTTGTATTTCAAAGATCTTATAAGAACATATTTTTGTGAAATTTATGTAATTTTATGGGATTTAATTGAAATTAAAAAGACCAAGTTTTTAATCTCTAAAATATGTGACCTGGCCTTCTGCGTTCTGCCGGTGGACCGGTCCGGTCGACCGATGTGCACAAACGTGCACAGACCCTTTGGCTAGAGGGCCGGTCCACCGACCCGGTCGACCTCTAGAGAGTTCTGCTCTTTGGATCTGGCCCCGGTCGACCTGCAGAGAGCTAGAACTCTCTGGGTCCAGGCTTCGGTCGACCGGGCGGTCGACCGATGGCACAACGGTCGGAAATCCGACTGTCGACCGACAGCAGAATTTTTCTGCTGATTTGGCCCAACGGCTAGTTTTTGGAACGGGTTATAAATATCCATTCCTTTGGGCTGTTTTGTTTAAGAATTTTAAGAACAAAAATTCCCATCTTCTTAAGTATTTTAGCAACAAGTTTTAAAAGAGTTTTTGGGTTAAAAAGGATCTATCTTTATTTGTTTTAAGGATTGAAAAAATCAAAGAAAATAGAGTATTTGGGATATTCGTTTTGATCTTCATTTCTATCTTATTCTAGTTGTTTTCCCAAAAAAAATTTATGATTTATTTTCCAAACACCTTGTATTCTCACACTTGAGCTATCATATCTGTCCTATCTATAGGATCTTGTTTTTGTGAGAAAATTGGTTTGTGATTTTTGAGATCACCAAGAGTTGTAACCTTCTTTTCTTTGTGTTCATCTCTCTTGTGTAGAGGTGATTGTGAAGGTGATTTAGGTTTATTGGTATCCCTCTAAGTGTAGAGGTGATTGAGGTTGTTTGACTTTGAGTCTTATCCCTCTAGTGTGAGGTGATTGTTGTTTGGCTAAGTGTCCATCCCTCTAAGTGTAGAGGTGATTGTTGTTGTGCCTTGCCTCTTGTGTAGAGGTTGTGTTTGTTGGAGAGAGGAGTTGTGTACTCCTAGTTTGTATTACCCAAATCCTCAGTAGAGGTTCCCTGTGTGGAAAGTCCTGTGTGGACGCTTTAGTGAAAATCCTTCTGTGTGAAGGCGGGGACGTAGAGCAGTGGCTCAAACCTCGAAACATATCTCGGTGTTTGTGATTGATCCGCTATCTCTAAACTCTTTCTCATATATTGTGCATTGCATCATATTAATCATATCATATACATGCTTATTATTGATTGTGTGTCATACTTGTGTTAAACCAAGAGAGTTTCAAATAGCACCTCAACTCTTATTTAGAAGAATTTAGAGGAGTTAGTTCAGAGCCCTTCACCGGAAATTTGGCTACACTTTTTAGTTACACTAAGTGTGTTGCAATTTGTTTTTAAATTCTGCATCATTTGTCATTAGATTAGCCTTACACCTATTCACCCCCCTCTAGGTGTACTTACAATAAATTCATATATAATAGATAATGTAGGTTTCTTGTCCTGACCACTATCTTTAAGACTTTAACAAGAGGATCCATAATGTTTTGGACCTCTCTTGCCTTCTTTCAAAACCGGTCAGTCAGAATGAGATTAGAAATCTTATATCGCACACTTCTTCTACTCCTTTATTTGTTGAATTCACGTCATTCGGAAGTCCTACACATTCTTTTCAGATCTTGCTCATAGCGAATAAGGCTTTCAATAAAAATAAACTCGGTGACAAACTGTGTTATACCTGGTGTCAACAAATTTCTATCTCTGGTAAATAGCTTCATTAAATTCACCACTTTGAGATTATTATAAATGAATGATGTGATTATCTTAGCATCATCTAGTGTCTCCTTGACTGGTTTCACAGAGTCAATATCTTCAAGCATCAAATCAATGCAATGTGCTGCACAGGGAGACCAAAACAAATGTTTTCTCTTTTCCATCAACATGAGACCAGCTGCTTTAAAACTTGCCTCATTATCTGTTACAACCTGCACGATATTTTCTTCACCAACTTCATCAACAACTTTATCCATTAGCGAGAATATATAATCAGCAGTCTTCGAGATATTAGTAGTATCAATAGAAGTATGGTAGATTATGCTTCTATCACAATAAATCATGAAATTAACAATATGTTTTCTATTCTGGGAACCCAGCCATCACAGATGATTGTGCAACCATACTGCTGCCATTTTTTTTTTATTGAAGCAATATATACTTCAATTTCTTTTATTTTCTCCTCTAAATATAGATTGCCAATCTGGTACCCAGTAGGGCCTTTTACACCTGGGCATGCCTCCGCAATAGTATTAATCATGGCTTGGTAGTAAGGACCACTATCAGCTGCATTGAATAGTATTGCATTGTAGTGAAAGAATTTCGTCATGAATTTTTCAATCTTTTTAATATTCTCAGTTGAGAACATACTTTTGATTGATTTCTGTTTTGTTGGGAACATGTAAGGATCAATACCACGAGCTAGAATTTCAGCTTCTCTCGTAGTCATAATCCGATGCAATCCACGGTTAATCCCTGATCCTGAAAGCTGCGAACTACTGCTACCAATATCAACTCCTTCTGCCGATCTCCAAGCCATTTCACCACTTTCTTTTATAACTTGTTTTAGTTGTCTTCTTTCAACTTCTTCTAAACTACCAACTTCTTCAATTTCATTATCGGAATTTTCATCGGTCACATCATAAAAATCTTCCTCACTTAAAGATTTCATAAGTCGTTCTTTCTTAGATTTTATGGCCGCTCTTTCTTTACTACCTTCAGAAAGATATTGTCTCATTATTTGAGATAACTCTTTTGATATTCACAAGCATCCTTCCACCTGACCGGTACATGTGCTATTTGTTGCTTCAATCTAGTGATACCACCATGGACTTATTTCTTACAATAATTACACTTCATAAGTTTTCTACTTCCACCAACCAGGGGTATCATATTCGCATCCAATATCGCGTTGCTTTGGAGCCATACTCAAATTTAAAAAATTATCTGTTAAATTAAATTAAAACTAAAATTAACTAAATTAAAACAAAATTAAATTAAACTCAATTATATTAAACTAATTTAGTTTATACTAGATTAAGCTAAACTAAATTACCTAACTTTAATAAAATTATTAAATTACCTAACTTAATTATAATTACAAAATTTTATTAAATTAAATTAATCTAAATTAAGTTTAACTAAACTAAACTAATTTAAATTAAATTAAACTTAAATAATTAAAAACAGAGAGAGGAACTGAGGGGGAGAGAGAGACTGAGGGATAGAGAGGAACAGAGGGGGGAGAGAGAGGAACATAGGGGAGAAAGGGACTGAGGGATAGAAAGAGGAACAGAGGAGAGAGAGGAACAGAGGGGAGAGAGAGGGACTGAGGGACAGGGGAGAGGAATAGAGGGGAGAGAGGGACTGAGGAGAGAGAGACAGAAATCGATGGAGGGGGAGGGAGAGAGAGATCGACAGAGAGAGGAGAGAGAGGGACAAAGACAGAGAGGGAGAGAGAGACGGAGACAGAGGGAGAGAGGGAGAGAGATCGACAGAGACAGAGTGGGGGAGAGAGAGACAGAGAGAGGGACAAAGAGATCGACAGAGAAAGCGACGCAGAGGAAGAGAGGGAAAGAGAACGACGGAGGCAGGGTGGGAGAAAGAGACGGAGACAGAGGCAGGTGGAGGGACAGAGAGATCGACGGAGAGAGAGAGGGATAAAGATCGACGGAGAAAGCGACGCAGAGGAAGAGAGAGTGAGAGATCGACGAAGAGAGAATGGGAGGAAGATCGAGGGAGAGAGAGACGCAGAGGGAGAGAGGTACCAGCGAGGGGGAGAGGCAACGATGACGGCGACGGGCGTGGGGATTTTTTTCCTTCGCAACCAGAAACACAGAGAGGGGGAGCGTCGACGAAGAGAGAGGACGCTCCTCTCTCTCTCCCCTTTATGTTTGAGAGTCACGGGCTCCGAGTCGACCCGGGTCGGTTCCGACTCGGCGCCCGCCCTTCGACTCGGGCCCCCGAGTCAAATCCTGCTGGCCGAGTCCTTGATCCCTGGGTCCAGTGGAGTCATAAAATTACCCAACGAGTGGTAAGATGAGTACAAAGTGGCGTGCATAGACAAGCACACGTGCATAAATAAATCCAAATCGAAAAGCATGTATTGAAAATCATGTCGTGAGCACAAACACACATGAGCAGACAATGAGACATTAAGTAATGTGGCAAAACCAGTTGTACAAGCTTAAATTACAAATCTGTGAGATCAGTGCGTCGATAGAATAATCAAAAAAAGAAAACGCTCATATATACACCTTCTATCTCATGTTGTTGTAGCCTGAGTTCATACAACCTGAGTTGCAAAATAACACGATGAATTATTAATTAACATTTTATTATTATTACTCGTTCTACTCATATATCTAGGATGTGCCCTAGTGTCCTAACACACATACATCCATTTATAAATAAACTGAGGTTGTTATTGAAAACTGATGAGGAAATCAATGAGTTATGTTTATAGTGAGTCCCGTGCATGCCTGGGACCACGACTCAGGGTGTTCCGTCGCTGGTGTACGGAACCAGTCGCGAGGCCCAGGAAGGGGAACTCATAGTATGCCCATTCAGGAATGTAATAGGATTTAGGGTGCCAGCACACCCCTCAGAACCCCTGAAGGCCGTTAGATAGAACCGAAAGTTTTAGTTGCACAACATATCTAATATCACTATAAACATAATCACCGATTGAAGTTCATCAGTTTTTTCTTACTTGATGTAAATTGTCCTTTTTATAGTATATTATGCAAAATTTTCAGCTTATAAGAATAGAGGAGCATGTCAGGTACAGGTGTATTAGGAGTACATGTGTACTGGAGGATAGTAATATGATAATCATGAGTCAAGTGATAACATATCAGATGTCAGGTAATAACATATGTGTTTAAGTAATAAATGCAGGTGTTAAGTAATAACAGGTAGGTGTCAAATATTAAGTGGTAGCATGTCAAATAATAGCACAACAAACATCAACTGTCGTATAATGCAATGCAAAAAAAGGTACCGATACAAGAGATCGGTGCAAACATAGGAAAGCAATACAGTTTTTGAAAAATAGTATAAGGAAAGGTTTCAAACTCTTCACAATCATCAAGAAAAGAATAATATATAATTAATTTAATTTATTTAGTATATCAATTTAGCACAAATAAATATCAAGCATATAAAGATAAGAGCAATATGAACATGCAAGATATATAAATACAAGTAAGTAAAGAGAGAGATGAGTAATCACAAACATAGGAGAATTGTTTCGAGATTCGAGACACTTGCTCTATGTCCCCGCCTTCACCGCAATAAAGGATTTCTATTATAATCGATCCCGCATGATCATCCGGTGCTGGAACACCTATAACGAGCTCCCTCAAGAACTCTTGGACCCGCAAGTCCCTTACTTGTTCCCGTAAGAACAATACACAATACGAACCCGTAAGTTCACCGAGACCGCAACCTCCAACTTCTCTTCAATATAAAGATGAAAACTTTGTGGTCACTTCTTGATCACAAATAAACTCTCTCACATACAAGGTTCGTAGATGATGGATATAGCAATGGATAGCTCAAGCTTGTGTGAGAAAATTAGATAGAATTGGAAGTGGACAACTCAAGAAATTCTATTGAAAAAGATCAAGATAAACACTCTTGATAAACTCTCCTTTTGATATGGAAGTTAAGCTCAAAAACTTGTTGGAAAAACTCTGTAGAAGATAGGAAAAACTGGCTCTAAAAACTTATGAAAATCTTGCTCAAAACTGGCCAAAAGACCCTATATATTGGGATTTGAAAACTAGCCGTTGGGCTCAGATTTCTGGCCATAAAGGCATGCTGATCGATCGACCAACGGTCGATTTTTCGACTGTTGAGGCTGTCAGTCGATCGACCGGTCGACTGCCCCTAAGGCACAGAGAAACTCTTCTCTGTTGGTTGACCGAACGGCCGACCGACAGCCAACAGAAAATTGGGTGAGCCAGTCGGTTGACCACTCAGTCGACCAAGCCATGCTACGGTCGGCCGAGCAAGGCCCTTGGCTTGTGCACGTTTTTTGTACACGTCGGTCGACCGAACGATCGACCGAGCAAGGATTCGGTCAACCAGTCGGTCGACCGCCAGCTGCCCAGAAACAGGATTTATAGGGTTTGAAATATGGACTTTAAAACACCTATAAATTCTAATAAAACTCCATAAATTTCACAAAAATAAGTTCATGTAAATATTTGAAGTACAAATATGTGTGATCAAAAATCAACACATATTACAAACAATTTGAACTATTTTTGATGCATAGAAATTCAAGCTTAAAACAAAAAATGGTATTTTTCAAAATCAGACTTTGTTCAAATACAAAAACAAGATATTTGAAATACATTTGAAGTATAGTGTGTATGAATATGATCCTATACACATAGTAGATGAAATATACTTGTTTTTTACAATAAGCTCCAAAATAAGTTTGATAAAAATAAAACTTAAACATATGAAATAAACTCATTAAAATAAGTTATATAAACAATATGAAGCAACAATATATATGGATGAAATCCAATACACATATAAATCATGTAAACTTGTTTTGTTGAAATCTATTCATGAAACCGAAATATGCATTCTTTGAAGCTCAAAATCAAAACCAAAACTAAAACTATCTTATTATGAAAATGATATATAAATTTTTTGTGTGTGTAAGAGCTTGAGCAATCCACAACTAATCTTTTACATTTTATCCTAAAACAAAAATTTTAAACTTACAAATTAGGACTCAAGTCTTCTTGAAAATCTTCTCTTGAAAATTTTCTTCTTCATCTTGACTTGATCCAAACTTGATCCATAAGCTAGACTCCTCTTTGAGTACTAGATGCGATCTTGAAGCGCGAGCTCTTGAATCAACATGTGCTAACTTCAAAACTTGACTTCGAATGTTTAGTTGAAGCTAAACACGGACTAAGATCTTGATTGAATATCTGAAACTTATTAAACACAAGTTCATTAGTATTATAACTACATGAGTTAATCATCATCAAAACTAGAGTGATGGGCCTTTGGGCCAACAGTCTTGTCTTGCGCGAGCAATAGGTGATGAAGTTGGAGCTAATACATTTTCAAAATGTTGCTTTGGTTGGAGTTTAGATGTTAAAGGATACTATTAATTATAGCTTACGATCATAAAACTGGCACAATTAGAGGGTTGCTTACTGATGGTTGACACACTTTATTTGCCTGCGATGGAGGCTACTTTCTTTCTTTTTAGTTTCAGATTTTTAGTAGTTAGTATATATAGAATAGTGGGTACTTATAATGATCTCCTCTTGTTATTCATGCAACTCAGAGGAAGGTGTTTTTCTTCAAGAGGCATTCCACTTCTTATTACTACTCCCTGCTGTCCTTGCTTTTGGTTATAATATGAGTGTGTGTGATGAGGACATAATCATAGCCTTGTTAATGCAACCTTTAAATTAGTTCCAATTCTCAGCAGCTAGTGCTGTCCGTATGAGGGTGCTTGTTGATTTGGGTGTTTAATTCGATCCCCATAAGCAAAAAATATTCTTCCTCCTAATGGGGAGCCTCCTTTGGCCCTTTACTGGTATTGTTTAGAGTAATGGAAATGATGCTAGAAAGCTTGGGTGTATATTACCATGTTAACACTTACATAAGTGGCCTTTTGAACTGTCTCCCATAATCCCACATAATTCATAGATTCTGACGTTATTTTTGTTTTATTTTTTTCCTTTTATATCTCCTTTTCTTTGTCTGTTGTGCTCATGCTAACTAGTGTGAGAGAGGATTCTTGGGACCTCAACTCAGTTTTATTACAGAACGTGACAAATGGTTTATTTCCTATTCATTCCCAATTTCCTTAGTTTATCAAGTTGTCAAAGTATCTTGAAACCCTAACTAGAGTACTAGATGATATTGACCCCTAACTGTCTTTCAAAGAGAAATTCTACTAATGCTTTTAGTAACCCATCTCTAAATGTTTTTTGAAGCCATAACTAGAATTCTATATGACATTGATACCAAAGGGTCTTTCAACGAGAGATTTTACTAATGCTTTTAGTAATTTGTCTCGAAATGGGATCAAATGGTGAAGGTACTTTATTCCCTATGCTCATATATTATATATCTAAGTATTTTGCCACTATAGTTTTATATGCCATGAATTTGTGTGCATTTTCTATGGTGTGTTCATAATGTTATCTAGAGAACAAAGTGACCTTTACCGTTTTTGGTTAGCATATTCAAATTACATGCTAGTAGAATAAAGTGAACCCTTATTCTGTCATATTCTATTGCTTGCTCACCTTAGATCTTATGTTATTTTTGTGCTAAGTGCAAACTGGATTTAAATAATTATATGGAAGGTCACCAATTTTTTTGGTTTCATATCAGAAGCTAACAACTGTAGAATAGGAGGCATTATATGATAAAATTAGCAATATACCTCACTTTTTAGATGGACATGGATGTAATTTCAATAATTTTGATGATGTGTATTAACCTATAAATTAACTACTAATGAGTTTGTGTAAATAGTTTTGTCTTATTACAGAATAAAACAAACTAAAAGAATGATGGATGGACTATATTAAATTGTCACATCTAAATAGAGGATAAAATGATGATAAAGCTCCACAAATTTAAGCTACAAACAAAGCAAAATCAAGCTACATAAGAGCTTTTGGAGCAAAAGAAAATCAAGTTTCAACTTTCATATTCATAGGGAAATATGTAAGTAATTAAAGAGTAAATTTAATTATCTTCATTTGGTACCTATAGAAATTCTTAGCATTCAAATCTTTTCAATCTTGAGAATTCCCAAAATTGATACTAGCGTATAAGACTAAGTTCCTTAATCATCTATTTCTATATACATATATCCATTCTACCAGAAGTTTGAGCGGTAGAATGCAAATGAATTATATTAAAACTTTGTTCATTCGTTTCTCTCATTTGTCATCAAAAGCTTTAAAATATTATTTTGCTTCATTTGTCAAAATCTGACAGCAAGAGAGAGCCATAAAGTGTCTTTTAATATAATATTAGTTTTGTCACTCTCTCTCTCTCTCTCTCACCTCATCTCCTCACATGGGTATATATAAGTCCCCATCACACTATGACACATGTAACTTGTTGATGGTCTGGTCATCTTATCAAACAAGTGGCTGCAAGTTGTCCCCTACTCACTATCTTTCTTGTGTTGCTATAGTTGCAACTGTACATTTCGAGTCATTTCTACTTTGACCTACATTTTTTTACTATGTGCACCTCTACTTTCTCTTTTTCTTTAGTTGCTACAGGTTTCTCTCTTTTCCTCTCACCTCTCAACTTGCAAACCCAATTAATATTGTCGAAAGAGAGCTCCATCCTGTTTGACTTTGTAGCGCGCATTAAATGCACAAATGGGCATTTCTCTCTTGTTTCTAATGGTTAGTTTTCTGAAAAATCTGATCTTGATCCTTAAATGAGATCTGAATTGAGCTTCAAATGAGGGAATACAATTGATAGAGCAAATTTTTTGACACACAGAAAGTACTCAGAAAAACTTAGAGAAGTTGTTTTGAGCTTTCATCTTCTTCAATCTTCTTCACGTACTTCTCAATTAAGAAGTGATTGTGCTTTTATTCTTCATCAATTCTCTTCACCTACTTCTCATTTATATTTTCTTGATTTGAGAATCTTAGAATTCAATTTTTACAATCATTGAAATTCTCTTTCTTAAATTTTCTATATTTATGTGCCAATTACTGAAGATATTTATTTTTACTGTTTGATTACATAGAGCATCATCTTGTATTATTTGATTTGTGATATTGTGTATGACTGGTTCTCACACTTGTTTGGAGAACAAACCAATTCTTGTGAACTTGTGTACTCTCTTGGTGTAGAGGAGAAAATTCAACTCCGCAGAAGGAGGTTGACAGTTGTTTTATCTTTGGGGAAAAGAGTGAAAGTCCAGGCTCGAGTGAGAGCGTTGGTAGTATAATCTCTTGCTTTGAGTTGAAAGCTTATAGTGAATTTGAAATCTTAGAGAATAGGTGTCTAGGTGGTAAACGTACGGAGATTTTTGAACCACCCTAAAAATATTTGTCTCCCTCTCTCTCGCACTTTAATTTTTTTACGGGGACTGTTGCATTTCATTTTTATTTCATTATTTTTTGTGGTTAATTGTTTTTTGTTCTTCTGATCATTATGCCAGACTCTTTGTAGTGTAATTCTAGATTCTACCAAAATCTTGACCATTATGTCACATTATCGGTAGTAGAATTTTTTATTTTGTTAGATCACTTCTAGTTCATTTTTTCATTCTACCAGTCTGACTGGCATTCTATCAAAACAGTCCATTCTTGAAATTTTTTTGAGTTAGACCTTAATTATTTTAAAACCCTATCCCCCACCCTTCAGAACATGTAAGACATTCTGTTGGGCATTAGTGGTGTGTTGGTGACAACCCACTTATGGATTAACCTGATGGACTTCTAACGAACATTTTCTAGGCACTGGTCACAAATAATTAACATCTTTTAAAAGTGATTTCCACAGCATAACACAATGTAAACAAGTTGGAATTGTGGTCGGTTTTAATGCTAAATCAAGTCTCCAGTTATTTAGATGAGTTGAGTGGCTGAGTTCTCTATATTATCATCCCTTTGTGCCTGGAGAATTTCTTTTCTTTTTGCTTCACAAGACAAAATACTGAAAACAATTGAACTATGATGCATGCACCCAGAGACTGAAACTAAAGGGGATAACTTGGTTATGGCCACCTAGGAAAAAAACACAGGTTGAAACTTATCTACTTGAGTTCCTAGTAACTATATTTTGTTCTTTCTTAAATTAAGAGACGTTTTGTCCCTCGAGTCCAAATTCCATACTTCACAAACCATTAATAAATTTCTTTTTCTCTAACACACTTCTTTCATTGCTTCTCTTTCTATTATTAAATGTGTAAAGCAGGGGGTGACTAGAGAAAGCATAAGCAATATTGTAAAGTTTGTGATTTCTGGGCACATAAATATGTGAAAGATGATATAATGCCTTCACCAACTATATGATGAGGACATCACGCCAGTTCCCAATTATCTTTTCACGCCTTAGCTTATTTAGAAGATGTTGTGTTTTGTTTATCTTACTTTTAGTACCACATCGGTTATATCCGAGAAGTTCACTTTGTAAGAGCCTATATAAAGAGGCTCAACTCAATGAATAAGGGGATATTGAATGATTAAAATTTTCTCAAATTTATCTGGTTTAATTCTTGAGTTTATCTGCTCTCGAATTTTGGGTGAGAAGCCCGCGTAAAGGGTGGAAACCCAAAATCTTATCCTGTTCTCAATTTCAAATTTTGGTTATGATTTGAAGGTGATTACGATCCAGGTTGGTATAATGGTATTACATCATTTTGGTATCAGAGCCCTGGTTTTCAATCCCCTTCAATTTTCCTCCTGTTCCAAAATCTTCTCATATACAAATCCCAAATCTAGATTCCAGATCCATTCAGAAAAAAGAAAAAAAAAAGAAGAGAAAAAGATTTCCCTGTTCATTTACATTTCCAAAAAAATCCAAAATTCCCAAAATTCACTGTTCCTACTTCCCCTTTCCTCAAAATCTGACGGCAACAGTCGTCTTCCCCGCTTCAATCCCTCCAAAATCCTCCAAAATTCACACCCAAAATTCCATCCCTCCTCATCCTCTTCGAAAATCCCTAAAAATACGCACATCTGCACTGTTCATCTTCCCAAATCCCTCCACACTCGATCTTCACTCAACCCTACTCCTGGGGTTTCGTCACCGCGCCGCCGCTCTCCGCTAGCCACCCACATCCACCGATTCTCGTGCCTGCTGTCGCCAGCATCGTCACCGAAGCCAACATCGTCTTCCCTGCTTTAGTTTCTCGATTGGCTTTTGATTTCTCAGTTTTGGATGCGATCGATCTTGGAATCGATTCAGCTCTGATAGGGGATTTGTGCTCTACCGTCGTCATCAGAGCCTTGCCGGAGCCCACTATTGCCTACGTGACTCATCATCAAGCTTCGTCGTGCTCCATCGCCGCTCAAGATCTAGCGTCCAAGCCTTAAAATCAGCTCCGATTGGCTCCGACGAAGCGTCGCTCTCACCACATCGTCGTCGTCAAAGTTTCGCCCGAGGTGAATCGACGAAGCTTCACTTCTCGATCTGCCATCGCCGTCGGCGAACTCCACCAAAGTCAGTCCACCTTCTCTGTCACCAGAGCCGCCGCTCCAGTCGAAAGGAAAGATCTCCACCGTCGCCGCCGCTGTTGAGGACTCCTTCGAGCCCTAGCCCGAGATCGATCGAGAAGGGAACAGGTGTTGGGTTCTCCTTTAAAACCCAACCCGGATACTTAAGTGGGCTTGGGTTCAAACCCACAAGTGGTTGGGTTGGTTCCAAACCCAACCGACCCATTCTAAACCCGTTTGGGTTTTAAAGAGAATTTACAGCAGATCACGGGTCCGGGTTTTGTCGGGTTGAGCGATTCGAACCGAAATCGAACACGGCTCACTTACGTGACATCAGCGTTGACGTCAGTAACCAGGTTGAGTTGACTCAGTCCAGATCGTTCCTGACTCAGTCCAGAAACACAACAACACTTCCGATGACAGTTCAGAGCTCGTTTCAAGTCCAAATCGAGCTGTTTTCGAGGCAGCGGATTCGTGGAGAGCAACATTACACATCTATAGCCTTCATATTCTGGTTCAAAGTTCGGTCGCCTACCAGATTCAGCTCAGCATATCAGCGCACCACAGTCCAGAGCTTGTTTCTGCCCAGATTAGAGCCCGATTTGCTCTTTTTTTGAGGTGATATCCTAACTTGACCTGAATCGTTAACTGTTAGATTACTTGCAACTACTATGTGGATTGCTATAATTTGTTAGTTGAATTGTTATTTGCTTCAATCTAGTAGTTGCATCAGCATTTATCACTTCATCATTTTAGGAATGCATTTTCTTTGCATTTAGAACTTAAACTTTAAGATGTATTGTTCGTTTCGTGCATACATTTAGTTTACCTGACTCTAAGGTTCTTCACTGCATCTGCTTGTTTGCTTGAGCCATTATGACTAATCAGCATTATAGGGACCCCTACTTAGACTAGCTACACAACCTTCATCAGGGTCATATGTCCGTTCATGATTACATTGTCATATTTAAGGACTTAACCCATCGTAGTGAAGTGAGAGAGCACCCTTCTGAGACTGTAACTAGATTTGTTTGGGGTTTACGACCTAATATAAAACGTGCTATGATTATTGACCCCTATGACTTAGACACTGTAACGCCCCGATCCCGCAGATACGGGGATGTTACTGCGACGTATATACGCAGGTCGGAGATACCCTCACGTATTACGCTAAGCATCAGTACAGGCAAGAATCAGAGTATGGAAGCGCGTGGTGCATTATACATTCCAACATATGAGTACAATTACAAAGTTATAACCAGAGGTGACAAATATTACAAGAATATTACATCACTGATAAGCGCAATTGCGAGAATACAAAGAGACGTACATGTATGAACAGTACAAAAGGGCGCTCACGAGATAGCTGGAGAAGCCGCGAGCCAACTAGGAGGAGCAAGGATGGGACTGGAGCTACAGCTGGTCTGTCTGCTCTGCAGAAGTAAGCTTGGTCCTCAGTAGGAAGATCCCCTTCAGTCTAAGCTCCGAGACCTGGACATGAGAATCCAGAGGAGTCAGTACTCCCCGGCAAGTGGTGATGTGTATGCTAAGTGGCGTGCATAGATAAGCACAAGTGGTCGACAAATCCGAATCATAAACATGCATTAGAAAAATCGTGTCGTGAGCACAAGCATGCAAGGACAAGTGGAGATATAACAAGTAATATCAAGCAGGAACTACTCATGATATGATAAGATAAGAGCAGGAGACTGGTGGAGTAGAATATAAGTGGAAAAGCAGGACATGAACAGGTATAATATAATAATCATAAAACTGAAAATCCGAAGTAAAACCTGATGAATGCAATTGTGGCGAAAACAAGTGGTATAACCAAGTTTGTAGAGCAACATAACAAGTTATTATCTCGATATTTTATTATTATTACTCGTCCGACCCATACATCTAGGTATGTGTCCTGGTATACATCTCAACACACATACATCCATATATAAGTAAGTCGAGGTTGGTTTTCGGAAGCTGATGAAGAACTGATAGCTCATACTTATATTAGTTCCCATCCGCCCGGGACAGCCATTGGGGGCCTTAAATCCCCCTAACACGCATCTTCTGGGGGCCTGAAATCCCCCTAACACGAATCGTCAGTTTTTAGTATTTCACTACTATAAGTAAGGCACCATACCGGCATCCATCACTTCCTCCCATTCCCTGTGCAAGTTATCCTTTTTATAGCTTATTAACAATATTATCAGATTTCGAGAATGAGTAGGATCATAACTGGTCATAACAGGAGTATATAACAAGCATAACGGGAGTTCATAACAAGAGATCAAGTACTACATTCCCGTAATGTGATAATCATGGGTAGAGAGTTAATCATAACAGGTATCAAGTTTTAATCATGACAGTGACAAGTGATCGGGCAGGTAACAAGTAATAAGTCATGTCATAACAAGGAACAAGTGTCAAGTAGCAGCATATCAGGTGTCATGTGTTATATGCCTTGGAGGTGATATTAGATAGGTGATAAGTCATGTCACAACAGGTGACAAGTGATAAGAGATAACATAGCAAGAACATGCATCAAGTAGTAACATGTTAAGTGATACATAATGCCAATACAAGTCAACCCGACGAAGCGGGAAAAATCGAATGGAGGCGAGGACACTCGCCTAAATACGGAAAATACTATGGAATCCCCGATCTCCGGAATTCAGGTAACTAACGCGTAAACACGTTCAATAAAGTAAAGATCGTGTTATGTAGAAGAGAAGAGAGAATGAGCCAGAAGGAGAGAGAATGAAGACGCGGGATTCGCAGACGCGAGAGTCGCGTTGCGTAGAGATTACAAACGCGGGGTTCGAGAACCGCGTTCCAGCAAGGACACGAGGAGAACGCAGGCGCGAGCATGAACTCCGCGTCGCGTTGATATAAGAACGCGAGGATCGCGTTAAGGAATTGCTTGGACGTAGGGATGAGTTCCGCGTCTAGCAATTAACAGAGAAAAAGAGAGCCAGGGAGTGAGACGCAAGGGTGAGGGGGAAACGCAGGAAAGGAGGGGAAAAACAGGGAAGAAAAGGAAAGGAAAAAACAGGGAAGAAAAGGTAAAGGAAAAGGGAAAGGAAAGGAAAGGAAAAGAAAGGAAAGAAAGAAAGAAGGAAAGAGGGAAAGGGAGAGGGGATGGCCGGTCACGGCTTGGCCGGCGGTCACCGGCGGCGGCCAAGGTTGGCCGGAAGTGGCCGGAGATGGGTGGCCAAAGCCCCAAGCCCAAGCAATGGTGGTGCAACTCTAGTGAAATTTGAGATTTCGGAGTTTTTAAAATGGTGGTTCGAAGAGCGACGAGTAAGTCCGTTGGAAAGAGTATTCCGAGGAGAGGAAGATGGCGTGGTTCGGGGTGGTCAAGGTGGTGTAGGTAGTGGTGGGGAAGGTGGTGAAGTTGGTGGTGGAAGTGGGTTTCTTGGAGTTTCTTGGTGGAAAAGAGGAAGAAGAAGGTGGTGTGGAGGTGTTGTTGTTGGAAATGGAGGAGATGGAGGGGAGAATGGTGGAGGAATTGGTGGCGGAGATGGTGGTGGAAATGGAGGGTGGCCGGCCAAAGGAGGGCACGGCGGCTAGCTTGGGCTGTTGGTTCGTTGGCTTGCTGTTGGAGAAGAAAGAAGAGAAAAAAATGAAAGAGAGGAGTGGGGGTGTTTATATAAAGGGTAGGAATTATTATTACAAGTATGCCATTGTTTCAAAATAAAAGAGACGCAATCAAATGAGTTT
Organism: Agave tequilana; assembly: GCA_038442645.1. Lineage (NCBI taxonomy): Eukaryota > Viridiplantae > Streptophyta > Magnoliopsida > Asparagales > Asparagaceae > Agave > Agave tequilana. Next base: position 59,368 of record JAVJIF010012877.1, read on the forward strand.
TGCGTCTCATTTAAAGAAAAGCCCGCGTCTCTTCAAAATGAAAACCTGCGTCTGGCAATCCAGACGCGGGGATGGAGCTTTCATCCAGGGAAAAACGCGAATGTTGCGTTTAACAGAAAAGACAAAAGTCATGATGACTTGAAGGACATAACATTAAATGCAGAATGGAGAGGATCTCTGCATTAAAGATTGAATCCGAGTTTGGTGAAACTCGCGTCTAGCGAGGAGAGAGAAAATAGAAAAAGAGAAAATAAAATATCTGGATAAGGTTTTGGTATCTGGGAAAACACCGAAAACCCGGAAAAGTCGAAAAATTGAAGTATCTCGAAAAGTTTCCCAAAAATTCTCAAAAATAATAAATATTCTTTTAAGATGTTTGGCAAAATCGATTTTCAGAGATTCAATCTCATTTTCAAAATAAAAATCCTAAAGTCAACCGTCAATACCGGTCTATACCAGGTTGGCCGGAATTTCGATAAATTTAGAAAAAATCTCAGAAAAAGTATTTAGATAGAAAATATGATTTTAAGAAGTTATGGGAAAGTCGTTTCTTAAAATTCAACTCCGTTTGTAAATTAAAAATCCGAGAATCGGTCAGTGGCATTGGTCGACACCAGTTTTGAAGATTTTCAATTTAATTCTGAAAAATTTCAAAAAATCATGAAAAATCTAAAATATTAGAAAATGATGTTTGAAACTGAAATCGATCAAATCTGAATAGCAGAAAGGCCAAATCGAGTAATAAACAAGGATCGGGTCCCGGTTCAGACCAGGGCTGAATCCGAGTCCACGAATCCGGATCCAAGGTCAAACGATCATATAAATAATTCATAATACAAAATAAATACAAGAAGTAAATCAAAAAATACGATCGAGAAATTTGAATACGCAACTAAGTACGTATTCCGGGAGCGGGGTGTTACATTCCACCCACCTTACAAAAATTGCGTCCTCGCAATTTCGATAAGGGGAAGATGAACGCAGGAGAGACCAGGGTCGATAATGAGAGAATGATAAAGTGAAATATTTACGAAAGATTGCCAACTCAAAATACAAAAGATCAGGGGTAGCAGTTACAGTGACATCCTCAAGATTCATGCTCTGGATACTGGGCTTCACATTCTGCTGCTGCTTCGTCTGATGCCTCTGTTGTCATGTTGTAGACTTGACTTCTACCATGATCTGCTCTAGTTCTTACTCCTCTCTGTGGCTGATCATACTGTTGGGGCGGAAATGGAGCTCTTCGGTCAACGGGTTCTGGGTTCCCTCTCAGTGGTGGAGCTGGAAGTACTGGTCGGACTGGTGCTGTATTTCCTACCCTTCTGAACGGGCAATCCCTTATTGCATGACTCCCGGTCCCACATGCTAAGCATAGTCCGTTAGCCATTCGACAATCTTTCCTATGTCCAGGCTTGTGGCAGAAATTGCAGATGATCTGAGGAAGAGAAGGTTGGAATGGTCGCTTGACTATCGGGCCATTGATTGTCCTGGCTGCGTCTTCTTCATTCATCAATGGAAAGGGCCTCTTTACTGACTTGTTTTGCACCTGGTTCTCATTCTTCTTCTCTAGTCCTCGTTCTACTTCACGGGCAATGGAGAGAACCTGGGAGTATGTCTTCAGCTGTTGAGGAATAAGATACATTTGGACATCCATCTTCAACCCTTGCTGAAATCTGCTTGCCCTTTTTTCTTCGTCTGCCACCATGTAGGGAGCAAATCTGCTGAGCCTCAAGAATTCAGCAGCATATTCATCCACTGACCGGTTTCGCTGTTGTAACCGAATAAATTGTTCTTCCATGTCCCTTTGAGCTGTTGCAGGGAAGAATCTCTCGTAGAAACCCTTTGAGAACTGGTCCCAGGTGATGGGTTTCTCTAATGTCGCTTCTTCCGCCAACCACCATGTTCGGGCCACATCCTTCAATTGTATCTTGGCCACTTTCACTTGGTTCTCATCAGGGACTCGGGCTGCCTTCAAAATATCTGTCGTGTCTACCAGCCACTGCTCTGCATCCAGAGGCTTCTCTGTACCTGAAAAGATCGCCGGCTGTAATCTCCTGAAGTCCGACACGTTACCTGGCTTCTGTTCTCGGGGTGCAACTAACAGCCTTGACGTAGAAGCTCTGTCTGTTGTTGTTGACTCTGCATCATCCCTTGAAGTATCCTCATCAGGCCATCATTGTCTCTATTGGATCCATCTTGAGAAGTACCAGCACCATTACGTGTTCCCCTTCTTTCCATATCTGAGTTGGTTGAAGTGGGTAACAAGAAGAAACTGGAAGGTAAAAGATTGAAGGTCTTAGGATTCAAGAAATGGATCAGAAGGAAGAGATAGATAACTCTGCACTTGTAGTTGGTTTGTATAACCAGGACTCTTGTATTTCAGTTGCAAATTTCTTTACCATAAATTCGCCGTCTGGACGTACTGAGGATGTGAGAGCTTGGGCTCTGATACCATCCTGTAATGCCCCGATCCCGCAGATACGGGGACGTTACTGCGACGTATATACGCAGGTCAGAGATACCCTCACGTATATACGCTAAGCATCAGTACATACAAGAATCAGAGTACGGAAGCGCGTGGTGCATTATACATTCCAACATATTAGTACAATTACAAAGTTATCATCAGAGGTGACAAATATTACAAGAATATTACATCACTGATAAGCGCAATTGCGAGAATACAAAGAGATGTACATGTATGAACAGTACAAAAGGGCGCTCACGAGATAGCTGGAGAAGCCGCGAGCCAACTAGGGGGAGCAAGGATGGGACTGGAGCTACAGCTGGTCTGTCTGCTCCGCAGAAGTAAGCTTGGTTCTCAGTAGGAAGATCCCCTTCAGTCTAAGCTCCGAGACCTGGACGTGAGAATCCAGAGGAGTTAGTACTCCCCGGCAAGTGGTGATGTGTATGCCAAGTGGCGTGCATAGATAAGCACAAGTGTGTCGACAAATCCGAATCATAAACATGCATTAGAAAAATCGTGTCGTGAGCACAAACATGCAAGGACAAGTGGAGATATAACAAGTAATATCAAGCAGGAACTACTCATGATATGATAAGATAAGAGCAGGAGACTGGTGGAGTAGAATATAAGTGGAAAGGCAGGACATGAACAGGTATAATATAATAATCATAAAACTGGAAATCCGAAGTAAAACTTGATGAATGCAATTGTGGCGAAAACAAGTGGTATAACCAAGTTTGTAGAGCAACATAACAAGTTATTATCTTGACATTTTATTATTATTACTCGTCCGACCCATATATCTAGGTATGTGTCCTGGTTTACATCTCAACACACATACATCCATATATAAGTAAGTCGAGGTTGGTTTTCGGAAGCTGTAACCCCCTGATCCCCGGTGTACGTATTACCGTATCGGTACGCGATACGACGTACAAATTGATTTGACCTCCGTAGTTGTCCGATTGAGCTGGTTTCAGTTTCAAAAATTATTTTCTAATATTTGAGATTTTTCAGGATTTTTCTGGAATTTTCCTGGATTATTTTGGAAAATCTACGTAGTCAGTGTCGACCGATACCGATAATAGGCTTTATGATTTTTATTTCACAAATGGGGTATAATTTTGAGAATCCGCTTTCACTATACATCTTAGAATCGTGTTATCTACGTTCGGGTATTTTTGGGGATTTTTCTAATTTTATCGAAAATCCGGCCAAACCGGTGTCGCCCGGTACCGGCGACAGCTTCCGGGATTTTTAATTTGCAAACCGGATTGAGTTTCGACAAACCGTCTTCATTTTACGTCTCAGCGTAATATTCTTTATTTTATATAATTTTTGAGCACCGTCTCAGCGTAACCCTCTTTGTTATGATTTAGTATTCGGGCGATATCGGGAGCATCCGGACTCCGATAGGGACGATTCTGGATCCGTTGCGATCGTGGGAAAGAGAGCTACCTTTCTATGGCTAGTTAGTGAGTGTTTTTAGTTTATAAATTGTCTTTTTAGTATATTAATTGACCTTGGTTGCTTTATTGAAATAATACATGATTACCGGTAAACCCCTATTGGTCATATTTTTCCTAATTGGTCAACAATATTAAAACACTGTAATAAACAGTAAAAGACGTTGAGTGTGACACTAGATGTCTATTAGGTCATGTTCATGTAACACTGACATTCGGGCCACTAGTTCACCATATTCTTGGACACCATTATGACATGTATTGTATCACAGTTCAGTTACATGTATACTGATCCACCGAGACGCTATGACACTACACTGCCACTAGACATGCATGCTAGACACCGTTACCGTAATTCACAGGGCATGGTATGACATGATATACGGACTACTGTTATTACATGTACTAGTGCTACGTAAATATGTTACACGGATTATGGCTACACATCTATGCTCCACTGATACACGGATATCCCACTGCATGGCATACTGCATTTCGCATTATTATTCTCATAGTTACATGGATGCTCGACACACATCTCAGGTTCACATATCACTGTTACACATGCGTGTATAGTTTTTGTACTCTTGTCATATGGATCACCGTTCATCTTACATGTATTATTGTTCCATGTTACTGTATTTGTGTTATATGATTGATGGATCCCCGTTCATGCTACATGTATTATTGTTCCATGTTACCGTATTTGATTGTTTCCTGTTACTGATATGGATATTCCCGTTACTGGACATGAGAGCTGTTGATATGCGATATGTGGAGTTCCACATCTACTGTTCCCGTTTCCCGTTATATGATTCCCGTTATATTGTTCCCGATTCCCGTTATATTGTTCTACGCTATCAACATAGCTCTGGTCCAGTTATCATGTTACCCGTATCATGTACTGTTATTTGTTCTTGTCACATTGTATACTTGACATATCAGATAATAATGATAACTTGGGTATGGGGGAGACTTGACGGTTAATTAGATCTTATCGGGTGATGTACTGGATCCATATTGTTAGTCCCACTGCAGGGGACGGTAGTGCTACCTACCACTAGCTCCATGAGCTCCCGTTACTTGATTCGTGCTCCCCTCTTAGCGGAGGGCCCTGGTCTTAGCAGCCAGGGGTCCGTTTAAGGCCGTGATCCCGGGTATGCACGGGATACACCTACCCGATAAGAACTCCTCAACCATGGGTTTCCAATTAACATAATAAAACAGTATACACAATAGTGACGTCAGGAACACTTGTTATTTGGTCACTCTCTCGTTTGGATAATGGTACCCGTAGGCCATGTCCGTATGGGTTCGACTAGAGTGCGGGCTCCAGTATGAACTGCCAGTGGTATGGGACACTGGAAGAGATTGATTAAAATACCAGGTGGTACTGATTGCTACTATTGTATAAATAACATGACTTGCCTGATACATGTTTACTACTTGTTCCTGTTCCTTGCCTGATACATGTTGACTATTATATCATTGTGCTTGTTACTGTTCCTGATCATTTATCTGATATCATGTTACATGTATACTTGTTCCTTTACCTGGTACATGTTACATTTTCTGTAGTGGCATACTATTCATGCATATGTGCATATATTCTATTTTCTGTATCCCTGGCAGACATCATTACTGTCTATACACCACACCGTATACTGGTTAGATAGCATATGCCCATCTGCATGTTCACTTCTATCACGTCATCACTAGACAACAGTATTGGTCATATAACCTGGATACGCCTAGATGACTATAGACATGACCAGACGATAACCGGTTAGGTGTGATGGTATTAAAGATGACATGTTTATCTATTTCTACTGCTTATTATATCCTTATTATATGGTATCACCAGTCCCACATTATGTATTATATAGTATTATTGTGCTTGTATTACTATTGTATATATTACTGCCTCCTTCATTTTACCACTCACTAGGTCGCTTTCTGACGACCCTGGGTTTGCGTGCCCAGGTTGGAGATCCAGGCTATCGTCTTGTCTGATAGTCCATTGGAGTCACATAGGAGACTCTTCATCGAGATCATTCATAGGTATCGTTGTGTTTTATTTCTGTTCTCGTATTTCTCCCAGTTTTCATACCTGTTATGATCGCTGACCTTTTTCTGCAGGTATTCTTGTACTTATTTCATGCTGGAACTCAGGTATTGATGGAGGTTATTTATTGTACTGAGGCTTAGCGTACGTACGTGAGGGTTTTCCGCCCTGCGTATGTACGTCGCCATAATGTCTCCGTATTTTTGGGATCGGGGCGTTACAGAAGCTGATGAAGAACTGATAGCTCATACTTATAGTAGTTCCCATCCGCCCGGGACACAGCCATTGGGGGCCTTAAATCCCCCTAACACGCATCTTCTGGGGCCCTGAAATCCCCTTAACACGAATCGTCAGTTTTTAATATTCCACTACTATAAGCAAGGCACCATACTGGCATCGATCACTTCCTCTCATTCCCTGTGCAAGTTATCCTTTTTATAGCTTATTAACAATATTATCAGATTTCGAGAATGAGTAGGATCATAACTGGTCATAAAAGGAGTACATAACAAGCATAACGGGAGTTCATAACAAGAGATCAAGTACTATATTCCCGTAATGTGATAATCATGGGTAGAGTGTTAATCATAACAGGTATCAGGTTTTAATCATGACAGTGACAAGTGATCGGGCAGGTGACAGGTAATAAGTCATGTCATAATAAGGAACAAGTGTCAAGTACCGGCATATCAGGTGTCATGTGTTATATGCCTTGGAGGTGATATTAGACAGGTGATAAGTCACGTCACAACAGGTGACAAGTGATAAGAGATAACATAGCAGGAACATGCATCAAGTAGTAACATGTTAAGTGATACATAATGCCAATACAAGTCAACCCGACGAAGCGGGGAAAATCGAATGGAGGCGAGGACACTCGCCTAAATACGGAAAATACTGTGGAATCCCCGATCTCCGGAATTCAGGTAACTAACGCGTAAATACGTTCAATAAAGTAAAGATCGTGTTATGTAGAAGAGGAGAGAGAATGAGCCAGAAGGAGAGATAATGAAGACGCGGGATTCGCAGACGCGAGAGTCGCGTTGCGTAGAGATCACAAACGCGGGGTTCGAGAACCGCGTTCCAGCAAGGACACGAGGAGAACGCAGACGCGAGCATGAACTCCGCGTCGCGTTGATATAAGAACGCGAGGATCGCGTTAAGGAATTGCTTGGACGCAGGGATGAGTTCCGCATCTAGTAATTAACAGAGAAAGAGAGAGCCAGGGAGTGAGACGCAAGGGTGAGGGGAAACACAGGAAAGGAGGGGAAAAACAGGGAAGAAAAGGAAAAGGAAAAGGGAAGGGAAAGGAAAGGAAAAGAAAGGAAAGAAGCAAAGAGGGAAAGGGAGAGGGGATGGCCGGTCACGGCTTGGCCGGCGGTCACCAGCGGCGGCCAAGGTTGGCCAGAGTTGGCCGAAAGTGGCCGGAGATGGGTGGCCAAAGCCCAAGCCCAAGCAATGGTGGTGCAACTCTAGTGAAATTTGAGATTTTGGAGTTTTTAAAATGGTGGTTCGAAGAGCGACAAGTAGGTCCATTGGAAAGAGTATTCCGAGGAGAGGAAGATGACGTGGTTCGTGGTGGTCAAGGTGGTGTAGGTAGTGGTGGGGAAGGTGGTGAAGTTGGTGGTAGAAGTGGGTTTCTTGGAGTTTCTTGGTGGAAAAGAGGAAGAAGAAGGTGGTGTGGAGGTGGTGTTGTTGTTGGAAATGGAGGAGGAGATGGAGGGGAGAATGGTGGAGGAATTGGTGGTGGTGGAAATGGAGGGTAGCCGGCCAAAGGAGGGCACGGCGGCTAGCTTGGGCTGCTGGTTCGTTGGCTTGTTGTTGGAGAAGAAAGAAGAGAAAAAATGAAAGAGAGAGGAGTGGGGGTGTTTATATAAAGGGTAGGAATTATTATTACAAGTATGCCATTGTTTCAAAACAAAAGAGACGCAATCAAATGAGTCTTGCGTCTCATTTAAAGAAAAGCCCGCGTCTCTTCAAAATGAAAACTTGCGTCTCGCAATTGTCCAGACGCGGGGATGGAGCTTTCATCCAGGGAAAAACGCGAATGTTGCGTTTAACAGAAAAGACAAAAGTCATGATGACTTAAAGGACATAACATTAAATGCACAATGGAGAAGATCTCTGCATTAAAGATTGAATCCGAGTTTGTGAAACTCGCGTCTAGCGAGGAGAGAGAAAATAGAAAAAGAGAAAATAAAATATCTGGATAAGATTTCGGTATCTGGGAAAACACCGAAAACCCGGAAAAGCTGAAAAATTGAAGTATCTCGAAAAGTTTCCTAAAAATAATAAATATCTTTTAAGATGTTTGGCGAAATTGGTTTTCAGAGATTTAATCTCATTTTCAAAATAAAAATCCTAAAGTCAACCGTCAATACTGGTCTATACCGGGTTGGCCGGAATTTCGATAAATTTAGAAAAATCTCAGAAAAAGTATTTAGATAGAAAATGTGATTTTAAGAAGTTATGGGAAAGTCGTTTCTTAAAATTCAACTCCGTTTGTAAATTAAAAATTCGAGAATCGGTCAGTGGTACTGGTCCACCGGTTTTTGAAGATTTTCAATTTAATTCTAGAAAATTTCAAAAAATCATGAAAAATCTAAAATATTGGAAAATGATATTTGAAACTGAAATCGATCAAATTTGAATAGCAGAAAGGCCAAATCGAGTAATAAACAAGGATCGGGTCCCGGTTCAGACTAGGGCTGAATCCGAGTCCGCGAATCCGGATCCAAGGTCAAACGATCATATAAATAATTCATAATACAAAATAAATACAAGAAGTAAATCAAAAAATACGATCGAGAAATTTGAATACGCAACTAAGTACGTATTCCGGGAGCGGGGTGTTACAGACACTGTTGAAGAAGCCTTTGATGTTGCATTAAGGTTGGACTTAGCTTTCAAAACACTAGTCAATGCTAAGGCTAAGTGTTCTAAATGTGAGGGATATGGACATTATGATTATAAGTGTCCTTCAGAGAGTCAACATGTTAGAATTGTATCTAGTGATGAAGTTGACGTCTCGAAGGTTATTAAGGAAGTCTACGTTCCTTCCAAGACTATTAGTATAATTGAAGACACAGCAGTTGGTGCCGACACACTGGTTATTAATGAAATTCACATGTCTAATAGTGTCAGTGATGACGTGAATGAGATAGTTGAGCCTACTACATTACATTTTCCTGTTGCATATATTGATGATATCACTAGACCGATAGCAATTTACAATGATGCCCACAAATTTGTTGAGTACTCATATAGTACTTTGCAGGAATTTGCGGTTGATAATAAGGTGATGGTTATGAGTCGCTCTGAGCCTGTGAGGAAGTTGCACGCTTGGCATAAAGACTTCGATAGGGCTCTGAAAAGGATTGCTTCCATTGCTTGCGAGTTGGATAGCCCATGGGATTCTGGTATTAGCTCCGTCTTCAGCAGAGATGATGCACCTTGGTCTAATCTCTGTGTCTTGATCGAGCTGCCATCTGTCACAGCTGACCCGTCACGACTACCAGCTCCACCTCCACCACCATGGTATCAACATTGCGTACCAGTGATGCTGCTACGACCACCACCTTGGCCCGATTGAGATTCTTCGTGAGGAGAGTTCTCACTCGACAGGGTCGAGTTTCTCCCACCCCGAGGGAATTGATGAGGACATCATGCCAGTTCCTAGTTATCTTTTCATACCTTAGCTTATTTAGAAGATGTTTGTTTTGTTTATCTTGCTTTTAGTACCACATCGGTTATATCCGAGAAGTTCACTTTGTAATAGCCTATATAAAGAGGCTCAACTCAATGAATAAGGGGATATTGAATGATTAAAATTTTCTCAAATTTATCTGGTTTAATTCTTGAGTTTATCTGCTCTCGAATTTTGGGTGAGAAGCCCGCGTGAGGGGTGGAAACCCAAAATCTTATCCTGTTCTCAATTTCAAATTTTGGTCACGATTTGAAGGTGATTGCGATCCAGGTTGGTATTACATCACTATATCTTGTATGTTTCGCATAATATCTCATGTGATTGAGAGAGAGAGAGAGAGAGAAGAAAAGACTCGTGACCACTCTATCCTGCATATATTGTTATAATTTAATTATTTTACTCAGTTTTTTTCAGAATACTATGTATGTTGGGTTATATATCATAAGTAATTAGTTAATTAGTAGAGTTATTTAGTTATAAAGACTTAGTATTGTTTGTAGTCCTATAGAGTCCTAATAGTATTTAGAGTTATCATAATAGTTTGTGTAGGATTTGGTCATGTATGAGAATATTTAGCGATCTGTGTAATTGGATTTTGTAGCTTTTTTGAGAATCAATAATGATGTAGTTGTTTGACATTTTTGGTTTCACAATGTCTTCTTTCATAGTTATCTTTTGTGTGTGTGTGTGTGTGTGTGTGTGTGTGTGTGTGTGTGTGTCTGTGGGTGTGTTTGTGTTTGTAGGGGGAAATCACTCCCAAATTTCCCATTTAAGAGACAGCCCAGAACTCTCAGCTCCTGATTCTCTCTTTCAATTGCTTGACGTTTCATCACCAAAATTCTCTCTGTGGAGCATTACTGACTAGATAAAGCATATGATACTTGACAACAAAGGTCTTAGAATGTAAAGAATTTTATATTAGGTAAAATATATATAATTAATATAATGCCAAACAATGTAGTATCAGTCCATGGGAGGTGGAAATTAGAGTCAATTAGAATCCAATGGCCCACTTTTTGATAGTCACATATAATTAGCCCTTAAACCAGTCACCCAATCACATCCAAAAGAAGAACCACACAACTTCCTTTTTTCTTTCCATATTATTTTACTCACTCATGATATTATTTTTTAATCTCCTGAAATGATACATATTCAAAGCATAATTATTGTTCTTTGATTGAAGTTCGTTTCTTCATTGGATCTGAATTCTCTCTGTTAATATATGAGAAAACCAGGCCATGAAGCCCCCAGTATAGGCTTTAGGTTTCGACAAGTATAGCACAATTCATCTAGCCAATAAGCTTAATGATGCCTCTAAGACAATCTAAAATGTGTTTATCAAATCAAAAGATAATATTCTAATACTTAGGATGGGATTAGTCACATCACCACAGCAATTTTATGATGCTTTGTTGAATAACAATTTTGCACCAGTTATCTTGAAGTATCCCAACTGCTGAAGAGTCCGGCTACCGCTACTCAACTTTTTTGTCAACACATTGGATGCCCTAATTTGAGGAAGGTCCCCTAGCATGGATTCTAACTTATTAATTACCCTCCAACCTATACACACTCACCCATCACCAGTTACCTAAGTTAAATCCCATGTTCGGGGGGATTGAACCTGGAACCTCCCCCTTGAGAGGGAGGGGTATTATGGGCTAACCATCCGGTCATCAATCTTGTGTTATGTTAACATATCATGCTTTCTGTACACCTGTTTCACATCCTTCTATTATGTGAAAACAAAAAGCAATTTATCTTTAGGTGTTTCTCATATGTGCCCCCCAAATCTTCCGTATTTTCAAATTTACCCCCCAAATCTTCATAATATCTTTATTATACCTCAAACTTTAAAAATCAGAATTATCCCGCCGTCAGTCTAAACAAATCAAAAAGGAATATTCTACAATTTTATGTTATAAAAATGTGAAATCCCAAAAATGCCCTCACAACGGTCTGTAGCCAACCCCCTCTCCTACACACGCACCCACTCCTCTGCATCTACAACAGGCATCTGTGCTGACCGCTGCCACAATCACCGGCGACCCCCTCCGCCGCCACTTCTCCTCTATCTCCACTGTCACATACTGCAAGTTGTCATTTTGAATGGTAATAGTATTGGCAGGTTCATTTTGAATGCTAATAGTGTTGGCAGGTTCATGTATCAAGCAACAAACATATTCAAATCTTTTGTGTAGTAGTAGTCTCACCAGCTTGGGATTTAACACACAAGAAAGACTGGGATTTAACACAGGGAATAGAGAGAAAGCCTGGGATAGGGAAGTAATTTTACTCAGCTGCTGTAAGTTGACGTTGGGGGTAATTTGAAAGTTTTAAAATTTGGGGTAATAAAGATATTGTGAAGATTTGGAGGGTAAATTTGGTAATACAGAAGATTAGGAGGGTATATATGAGAAAGACCCTTTATTTTTCTATGTTTCATACAAGAATGCTTGTTGGATTGCTTGTAGGGCATATTTTATATATATATATATATATATATATATATATATATATATATATATATATATATAGAGAGAGAGAGAGAGAGGGGGGGGGGAGGAGGGAGAGAGGGACTTGTGTCATTCTGAAAGGATTCGAGACTGAATCTTTCCCACTCAAATACAACCTACGACATCTGAATGCAAGATCCACTCTCTTGAAATTGATCTACATTTTTTCAAGTAACTAAAACTAAAAAATCATGTATTTTGAATACCTTTTGCCCATCCATCAAGTAGGCACAAAATGGCCGATCGAAATAGTGAGTTGGTTAGTTAACGGTGTAGAATATTTGAAACCCAACAAAAATTGGTATGTGAGGGTTTTTAAGTGTTTAGATCATGATGAAATGGTCGAATCGAGAATTTGTATGTCTAAAGACGTAGATCTAAGCAATATACTATTTTCGGCCGTACATTTTGCGTCTATTTGATGGATGGGCAAAAAATATTCAAAATACATGATTTTTTGTTTTAGTTACTTGAAATAATGTATATCAACTTCAACGAATGGATCTTGTATTTAGATGTCTTAGAATTATATTTGAGTAGAAATGATTCGGCCTCAAATCCTTCAGGAATGACACAAGTCTATCTCTCTCGGGGGGTGGGTGTGTGTGTGTGTGTATCTTGAAATTTAAGGTAGCTTTGGGAGCTCCTGCATCTCAAGAAGCCACCCAACTACTTATGCCAATGGGTATAAATTAAGTGGGTACCCATGGGCATATGGCAGTATAGTTTAATCTTAGCCTTCTCACACAATCTCTCTTAGACTGGTGATTGCATGTGCTTAGCCTGTGATTAGCATTTGTTTCTCATCTTTAATCATAATCAGATCCTTTCCGTCCAAAGCATGATAGGTGTTACATTGTGGGACGTGGGAATCGTGCATGTGAAGTTTCTTTAAGGCATGCTCGGATCATTTCTCTATATAATTATGCTTGTGGATGCATAATAGGGTTAGTAAAAGATTAGCATTTTTTTCTTTGATAAAAACAAGATTAGTGAAGAGTTGGGAGGGTGATTTCTCAAACCCTTTATTGATTCTCCAGGAAGCTCGGTGGGTTACTGTGAGAATGATCTCTATAATTTTGTGCCAATGCGAAATCTGTATGTGAACATGTTTTGATTTGGTCATAACAAGATAGTGTGCCATTTGATTTGGATGATGATATGATTTCTAGGAGAAAACAAGTAGAATCTTTCATTCTCTCGTGTACTTTGGAAATTGAAGAGCCAGCTAAGAAAAACTTATGCAGCTATGTTTAGTCCGTGAGGTAGTGGAGGGAAGGATGAAGCTTTCAATGATACTATATATATATATATATATGGGGTTACTGTACCTCAGCCGCCAGCTGAGAGAGTTTCTCAGCTGGCATGACGTGGCTTCATATTAGCCGCAAAGAAGTCAAAAATTTAGGCGGTAAAAGGAGACCTTCAATTACTTTTCGTTGCCCAATGACTGAAATACCCTCAGTTTCACTTTTAACCTGCTACAACTGTTCCTCCACTAAAAAAATTAAAGATCGGAAAATTTGAGTTTTTTCAAACAAAAAAATTACAGGTCTCGATAACTAAATTTTAGAAAAATAATTTATTTAAAAGAATGCAATCATAGTCGCACTTATGTTCAAGTTTTTTTTTGAAAAGATGTTTTAATCACAATAAAAATCTATTACCGCGACTTGAAACAGTTTTTTTTTGTTTTCTAAAACTGCAATCGAAGTCGCAGTTTCTAAAAAGAAAAATTTTGGATTTAATTTTTTAAAATTATTTTCACTTTTTAGATTTATTTTTGTTTTATATTGCGACTTTTGGTCGCAGTGTTGTAGCCTTTTTTTTATTTTTTCCATTAAGGTCGCAGTATTTTTTTGACCTTCCTAGGCTAAATAAGATACTGCGACCGTGGTCGCAGTCTTATGAAATAAGAGTCGCAGTCAATGGAAACAGTGACAATAATCTCGTAAGTTAATTAATTAAGATGATTAGAAGATTGCGACTTCGATCACAGTCTTATGTAACAGCAGTCTCTTTGAGAATGTTTTGTTTGATAACAATGCGACCTTGGTCATAGTATTTTTTTTATTAAGTAATCTAAATAGGATACTGCGACCATGGTTGCATTCTTATGAAACAAGAGTCTTATGAGATAAGAGTCGCAGTCAATGGAAGCAGTGACAATAATCTCATAAGTTAATTAATTAAGATGATTAGAAGATTGCGACTTCGGTCGCAATCTTATATAACAGCAGTCTCTTTGAGAATGTTTTGTTTTATAACAATGCGACCTTGGTCATAGTATTTTTTTTTATTAAGTAAACACCAAAGGATACTGCGACCATGGTCGTATTCTTATGAAACAAGAGGCTTAGTCAATTGAAGCAGGGAACAATGTCTCGAAAGTTGAGTAATTAAGATGATTAGAAGACTGCGACATTGGTCGCAGTCTTATGTAATAGCAGTCTTTTTGAACTTATTTTTCATTTTTGCGACAAGATCGCAGTCTTTTTATTAATAACTTTTAATTGGACTGCGACTTTGGTCGATATCTTGTAAAACAAATGGTTTGAAGATGAAATTTCATACTGCGACTATGGTCACAGAATTCAATTTTATCTGACAATTTATTATTATGAATGCGACCAAAGTCGCAGTCCTGATGAAAAGACATCTTTTAAAATAATTTTTACTACGACTTCAGTCGCATCTCTGCCAGATTGGTTATATATTTATGTGTATTTTACTTGTCTTTCAAATTTTAAATCGAATGGTCAATATTTTCGATGATGAAAAATTTAAGATAGGCCTTACTTTGGAAGAAGAAGAAGAGAAAAATCATGATGAAAATATTGAAGCTAACATCCCGAGGGAAAATGAACTTGTCAAAATAGTTGCTGGAGATCTAGGTCTGCGACTAAAAATTAATATCTGATCCCGTTCTCGCTTTTTTAGAATGATATTCTTTATAAGTCAAAAATCTACATCTGACAGTGTGAGAAGACACAGAGAGATAGACATATAAAAGAGGAGAAAAAATAATAATAAAGAATACAAACTAATACATCATCCCAAGAAAAAGACAAACGATAGGGGCTTTAGTAATTTCAATTATTTTTAAAAGCAGAACGTCATTTTAGATTGTCGAATTATGTGGCTCATAATGTGCCACGTCACCGCAGGCTGAGAGGGTCTCTCAGCCGTCGGCTGATATACATTTCTCTCTCTCTCTCTCTTTATATATATATATATATATATGAGAAATGTATATCAGCCGACGGCTGAGAGACCCTCTCAGCCTGCGGTGACGTGGCACATTATTAGCCACACTAGAAAGGACGCCCCACCTATCGAAATAGTTGAAATTACTAAATACCCCTGCGGTAAAAGACAGTGGATCTATATAGTTTATTATATTTTTATATTTTCTGACGTTACTCAATTTTTGTCACAATTATCTTTTTTAACTGCGACCAAACTGCCAACATTTTTTTTATCAAATCACGAAACTAATTTGAATGCTTCTTTCTTTTTTTTTGTTATCTGATTTGAAATTTAATGATTTTTTTTAATATAGTCGCAGTTTACTTTTTTTCGCATGTAATGTATAAATTATTATTTTTTTTACATATTGAATTCGGACAAGGACTGCGACTATGATCGCAGTGCTTAACGAGAGCAAGTCATGGATGTTTTTTTTTGTTTAGTTAAATGTAATAACGGTGACTAATAACTGATAGTATAATCGCAGTTTACGTATTTTTTTATATATTTTTGTTCTTCATTGTGACTGTTGTCTGATCCGCCTATGAATTATTAAATTGGTTTTTACATATAGCATGCGATTAAGGACTGCGACTATGGTCGCAGTACTAACGAGAGCATTTTTTTGGATGATTTTTTTTGTTAAGTTAAATGTAATAACGGTGTCTAAGGACTGATATTATAGTCGCAGTTTACGTACGGTTTATATGTTTGATCTTCACTGTAACTTATTGCATGCGAAGTAGGACTGCGACTATGGTCGCAGTGTTTAAGAACAGCAGTCGCAATTTTCTAATTTGTGATATACAGTGAAATATACTGATTTGAGAGGATTTGCGATGATGTTCGCAGTATTATCTGTTTATATAATTTATTTTTGGACTGCGACCATGGTAGCTGTTTATAACTTTATTTAATGCAAAACGATCAAACTGTTTATGACTGGACAGCGACCGTGGTCGCAGTTTCATATGTAATTATTATATGAGTACTGCGACCATTATCGCAGATAAGATGCAGAATTAATACCTATACGGTATAATTTATATGTATTTTAAAAATGTGAAAGATTATTTTACAAATAGTAGTAAATTTTATTTATAACATAATATGGTGAGAAAGAGACCTTACAAAAAAAGAGCATTAAAAGCTTTTAAGAGAAGACAAAATAACGTTAAATATCAAAAGATCAGGAAATCCTAATCCTCGTCATTATTACCATCATAAGCAGATTCGTCGTCTTCATTCTCCTGGTCTTCCTGTTCATCACTTATTTCCTCATCATCTTCCTGTTGTTGAGGTTTTTTTAGTTCATCGATAAACTCTCAGAATGGATCGGCTCTATCAAGCTCTTCGTCCGATCCGTTGCGAGAAAGCGAGTCTATAGCATCAGAGAACATGCTTTCATCAAGCATGTCTCCGCAAGTGGCAGAGGAATAATGTCCTCCTCACTAACCCACATGAAAACTTCATCATCCTCATGAATAGGAGGATCAGTTAAAATATTATTTGATGTAGTGAGATAGTCAAAAGGAGTGAAGTCCAGACTGGTATCAGATTCACTAGAATACCCTGAAGAAAGAGGACCGGTGGGGGATTGATTGAAGTTGAATTCTGAGTGTTCAGAGGAAGAAGATGGGGAAGACACGATTTAAGAATGAATTGTTTTTCTGGAAGTTTATGAAATCAAATTGAAAAGGAAGAGCAAAAAATATAATTTTTAGATATGAGATAATAATTAGTTACAAGCACTATATAAAGGTCAATAATGTGAAAGAACATGAATATTAATAATAATTGTTATAGGTGACGGTTGAGTATGGTTAGAATTGGTAAAAAAAATTAAATATTTAATTGAAGAGTTATGGCTGAAGAATCCGAAGAGTTCCCTTTTTTCAGAGGTTTACTACGTGAAGTACAAATAAACTTATTATAGAATGTTTTGTCTATATCTTTAGATTACGTGTGGTGCACATCTTTCCTTTATCGTGATTAACATTAGTGCATCTCTTTTTTCTAGACTGTTGTTGTATCACGGTAGATAGATTATTAATTACTTCATTAAATTCAGTGTAATTAATATAGTATTTTTATAAGATGTGATATACGCGAACTGATCTCAGGGTCGCATGGCTAAACTACCTTGTAAAATTATAAAAAATCTTTTATAAGATTGCGACTTTGGTCGCAGTGCTGAAGGAGGTCGGAGTGCTGCACGATAACATGTTTTCATCTGTTTTTTTTATGTGAATAAGAAATGCAACTATGGTCGCATACTTGATATAAAAAAGTTTTGATATACTATGACCGCGACTAGTGTCGCAGTCGTCATTTAAAATTGAAAGTTATTTTGTATTAAGTTTGCGACTATAGTCGCAATGATTGAAAGTTTTATTATACTATGAGTGCGACTATGATCGCGAAATTGTAAAACGGTGAGAATTATGTTACAGAAGGCATGTGAAAAAAAGATAGCTTCTGTCGTCGGAGTGCTAAAGGATATCATTTTTTAATGTTTCAAACATGTTTTTTTACTTTTCAATGCTTCTGTTTATTTCACATTATGTTGATCTAAATTTTTTTCTATTATATTTTCGATGTAGTAGAATTACGAATTTTATAATTGTAGATATATTCAACTGAAAATTATTTTAGGTAAATTTTGTTTGTGGATGAGTTTATGGCAGTTTAGAAGTAAAAAAGGGGTATTTTGTCATTTTGATTCACGAATGTTTAGGTGGGATTTTTTTGTTTTTTTTGGCGCCTACACTCTGCGGCCGATCTGTGGCATATATTCAGCCACGTCACCGTGGGCTGAGAAACTCTCTCAGCCGTCCGCTGAGGTACAGTAACTCCTATATATATATATATATATATATATATATATATATATATATATATATATATATATATATATATATATATATATATGGGTACATGCGAAGGGATTCGAGCGCGTATCCTTCCTACTCAAACTCAATCTCACGATATTCAAATACAAGATCCACTCTGTTGAAGTTAACCTGCATTGTTTAAAGTAACTAAAATAAAAATTCAAGCATTTCGAATATTTTTTGCCCATCCATTAAGTAGGCGCAAAATGGACGGCCGAAAAATAACATTTTACTTAGATCTAAAGACTTTAGACACAAATTCTCGATCCGACCGTTTGATCATGTTCTAATTTTTGTTAGGTTTCAAATATTAAATACTGTTAAACTAACCAACTCACTATTTCAGCCGTTCATTTTGTGCCTACTTGATGGATGGGCAAAAACTATTCAAAATACTTGATTTTTTTATTTTTAGTTACTTTAAACAATATAGATCAACTTCAATGAAATGAATCTTGCATTCGAATGTCGTAGGGTTATATTTTAGTGGAAGGATTTGATCTTAGATCCTTCCGGAATGACACAAGTCTCTCTCTATATATACACACACTTGGGTCCCTTAGGAAGGATTTGAAGATTAATCCTTCACATTCAAATTCAATATTAGGCCATTCAAATTGAAAATCCACTCCGTTGGACTTCATTTATATTGTTAAGAGTGCTTAAAAATAAAAATTAAAGTATTTTGAATACTTTTTGCTTATTCATCAAATAGGCACAAAATGAACGACTGAAATAGTAAGCTGGTTAGTTTAACGGTGTAGAATATTTGAAACCTAACAAAGTTTGTATGTGAGAGTTTTTAAATGTTTAGATCATGATCAAATAGTTGGATCGAGAATTTTATATCTAAAGTCATAGATCTAAGTAATATGCTACTTTCCGCCTTTCATTTTATGCCTACTTGATGTATGGACAAAAAAACTACAAAATACTTTATTTTTTATTTTTAATTACTTTAAATAGTACAGATCAACTTCAACAGAGTGAAAATACTTGATTTTTTATTTTTAATTACTTTAAATAATGCAGATCAACTTTAATAGAGTGGATCTTTTATATATATATATACATACATATACACACACACACACACTTTTGGTTACTTTCGAAAGAATTCGAGCATGAATGTTTCTCACTCAAATTCAATATTATGACATTCAAATACAAGATTCACTTTGTTAAAGTTGATTTACATTGTTAAGAGTGGTTAAAAATAAAATTCAAGTGTTTTTGAATATTTTTTACTTATTCATATGATAGGCACAAAATGAACGATCGAAATAGTGAGTGAGTTAATTTAATGGTGTAGAATATTTAAAACCTAACAAAAGTTAATGTGTGAGAGTTTTTAAATGTTTAGATTATGATCAAATGATCGGATCGAGAATTTATATGTCTAAAATGATAAATCTAAGAATATGTTACTTTCGGTCCTTCATTGTGTGACTATTTAATGCATGAATAAGAAAACTATAAAATACTTGATTTTTTATTTTTAATTATTTTAAATAATGTAGATCAATTTCAACAGAGTAAACTTTGTTTTTGAATGTCATAATATTGAATTTAAGTGAGAATGATTCATGTTCAAATCCTTCCGAACGGGGGTGTGTGTGAATACATTCACACATATACTTGTGTCATTATAGAAGAATTCGAAGCTGAATTCTTTCCACTCAAATACAACCATACAACATCTGAATGTAAGATCCATTTTTTGAAGTTCATCTATATTATTTTAAGTAACTAAAAATCAAAAATCATGTATTTTAAATACTTCTTGCCTATCTATCAAGTAGGCGCAGAATGGGCGACTGAAAATAGTATGTTGCTTAGATCTACGTCTTTAGACATACAAATTCATGATCCGACTATTGCATCATGATCTAAATACTTAAAAATTCTCACACACCAATTTTGTTAGATTTCAAATATTCTACATTGTGAAATTAACCAACTCATTATTTTGACTGTCCATTTTGCGCCTACTTGATGGATGGTAAAAAGTATTCAAAACACATGATTTTGATTTTTAGTTATTTGAAATAATGTAGATCAATTTCAATGGAGTGAATCTTGCATTCGGATGTCGTAGGTTTGTATTTGAGTGGGAAGGATTCGGCCTCGAATCCTTCCGGAATGACACATCTCTCTCTCTCTCTCTCTCCTCTCTCTCTCTCTCTCTCTCTCTCTCTTTTGTGTGTGTATATATATATCTTTCTTTTAAACAATATCTAGGTCCTCTGGAGCCTTTTCTTTATCTAATCCTCAGAACTATGGGAAAAAATTTGGACTTTTCTCCGAAATTTGACGTCACCTTTACTCTTGATCTTTTTCCTATTGATTTTTCTCTTGGCAACATTTGAAAGAAATATTCCTCTAATACTCAATACCTTATTCTACTTTCTTAACTTCTAAAGATACCTAAAGCTGCTAGAAGATTGATTATATCAAACAATGGTTGGTAACTGCCTAAACTAATTTATGTTGTGTGGATGATAATCTTACACAATTTGTATATGATTCTAGTGATCAAGATATATGTTTTTTTTTTAATTTGATAGATGACAATTGAACTTATCACCATTACTAGTTCTTTAATAGCATCTATTGGATGACATGCAATAGATGTTTCCTTGAATATGTCTTTAAACAAAGAAATAAAGATATGGGTGACAATCCTGTCATTTCAAAGATACTGATGAATGAAGAACCTGAAGGAGGGACAAAGGTTTCTCTTGTGATCTTGGCAGAGGACAGAAAGTCAGTCCAAGGAACTTCAAGAATTAAGCTAGTCATTCAATGCAGAGAAACTCATTAGAGTATTGACTTTGATCAACATCTCAGGCTGAATATAAATTAGCTTTTAATCCATGTCAAGGTGAAAGTATCCATTCTTTTAGCAAATACTAGCATGTACAGACACTATTTAGCAGAGTAGAAATCTCTAGCACGCATAGGCACCGAGATATGACAAATGAACTAATGGTACAAATACAACATACATGACACTACCCTACAGCTACAGGAATTAATACACAGGTAGGACAAATAATTACGCACTGATAATAGTAGGCTACCACAGGATGCATTGAAACACTTTATAGATATAAAAGAAAATTGTACAAATGTTAACTAATAAGGCCAAATCTGATGCAAATAAAAGATTTGGTGCAAATAAAAGATTTGGTGCAAATAAAAGATTTGGTCAACCTAGGGACCGAAAATTAATTTCTCCTGTAGCCTCTGATTCACTAGCCTTTCAAAAGGTTCAAACTTCACTCATCTATAAATCTCACCTACACTGAAGCCCAATGCATGGAAGCCTGACATACCAAAATTCCAAACCATGACCAACAATCAACAGACACCCTATAGCCTCTCCTTCTCTACTATCCTTTACTCTCTTTCCCAAACTCCCCATAGACTCAGAAGAAGAATGTTAGTCACTTACACACCAGACCAAGAACTGAATCCAATAAGGCAAAGATCGGGAGCTGACATGAAGAGAAAACTAGAGTGGTATGACCTGGTGGCCCTTGGCACCGGGGGAATGCTTGGTGCTGGGATCTTCGTCACTACTGGTCACATCGCCCATGAGATCTCAGGCCCTGCAGTCTTTATTTCTTATATTATTGCAGCCCTATCAGCCCTTCTTTCTTCATTGTGCTACACTGAATTCTCCATAGAGGTCCCTGTGGCTGGTGGTGCCTTTAGCTATCTCAGAGTTACCTTTGGTATAATATTATTTTTGCAATTTTGCATTAAATCTTCTCCTCAAATTTGGATGCATGCGTTTTCATTGATTTTATCAAAATTTTCATGATGCAGGGGAATTTGTGGGCTACTTTGGAGGAGCTAATTTGTTGTTGGAATATGTTTTGTCTAATGCTGCGGTGGCGAGGAGTTTTACAGAATATTTAACCTCTACTTTTGGTTGGGATGACCCAAACTCTTGGAGGTTTGAAGTGGATTGCTTGGCTAAAGGATACAACACACTGGATTTCCCTGCTGTTCTTCTTGTTCTTTTCCTCACACTTTGCTTGTGCCATAGGTAACTACGATTTATTTGCATCCTTTTGGTCTTGCTGATATTTATTTCTAGTGTTTTGTTCCTTAGTGCATGCTTCTATTATGTAGTTTCCTTTTGTGATTTTGAGCTTTAGTGCAGTAATGACATTGCGGGTGCTTATTCATCTTTTCTTTCCTTATCTGGAGTTATCTGCTATTGCTTGACAAATATATTAATGATATTGTTGTCTCTGCGCATCTTAAAATTTCTATATTTTATGGCAGTATTATTGTGGCTCTTGATCATTATTATCTGTTATTAGAGATGAGTTACTAAGAAAAAATGCAAAAAAATTTTTTCCCCTTCTAATTTGTGGAATAATATTCTTATTTCGTCTGGGATTGCAGTACAAAAGAGAGTTCCATACTTAACCTTGTGATGACAGTCTTCCATGTGATCTTCTTTGGGTTTGTTATTGTTGCTGGTTTCTGCAATGGGAGCCCAAGGAATCTGACAAGGCCTAAAGGACCGGCTCCTTTTGGTGTGAGAGGTGTTCTCTTGATGGGGCAGCAGTAGTATACTTCAGCTATATCGGCTATGACTCAGTGTCAACGATGGCACAAGAGATAAGGAATCCTGCAAAGAGCCTTCCTGTCGGCATTGCTGGATCTGTCCTCATTGTTTCCGCCCTTAATTGTCTCATGGCTTTGGCCTTATCCTCCATGGTTCCTTTCAATGAGGTAATTGAGGATTCCAAAACATGCTAACCGATGTGACAAGAGCTCGTTTTATCTTTCCTCCGTAAATATGAAATGCATATAGGTATTCTATAACACATCAACTCGGTGTCTCACTTTCTGATATATCTAAGAAAATGTTCATGGTTCCTTGAATATTGTTAATTACTTGTTTATTCAACTTTCTATTAATTCCTTCAATTCTATGGTAACAAGTAACCAGATGCAACCTCAAGTTATGTAACATAAAACTACTACTTTCTTGGATGACCTGATACGTTGTTTTGATTCTAGATATCTGACAGGGCATCCTTCGCTACAGCGTTCCAGAAAACCACGGGGTGGAAGTGGGCAGGCAATGTTGTAGGAGCTGGGGCGAGCTTGGGCATCATCGCATCCTTACTGGTTGCGATGCTAGGGCAGGCTAGGTACTTGTGTGTTATAGGCAGGGCTCGGCTTGTCCCGCTTTGGCTGGCAAAGGTGCACCCTTCTACTGGGACTCCTATGAATGCAACCATCTTCTTGGGTGGGTAGTAGTGCTACAAATCTCCTTCAAAAGTCTCAATCAAAATCCTTTGCAATCCAAAAAAGAAGAAGAAAAAGGAGAAGTAACAAAAAAGGAAACTCAAACGCTTTCTTGCTTTTGAAGTATGTATTAATAAATAACTTTTGTAGTGATTACTCCAATAAGACTAGAATCTGTCATCCATCGAGATCCAGCGAGAACTTAGCATCTTGAGGGGTCATAAGGTTTTTATCCCAATGTCTCATTATCAGCTGAAATATTATTAAAGACATTAATATGTTAATTACTATTAAAAGCATTTAAAAACAATAATGTTCTGCTCCATATGATCATGAAATCTTATAAACTTGTCTGTATCAGAAATACTGTTCAATCTCCTGAACGAGTGCACGAAATGTTAATAATTGAGAATGCAAACTGTAAATATATTCTGTTTGATAGGTTGTCCTGCATGAATTAAAACAAATAAATCAGAATTCTCAGCATTTTAAGATTCTTTCGTCCAATAGGTCTTTATCGGCCAGTCATCTTCTTATATGCATAATGTTAATTTATTGGTATATTAGCCATTAATAGTGCTAATTGACATTAACAATGTGAATTTGGATCTAAATGATCATCTAATTCAGTGTATTACAAACTTTCAACATATCTGTTCTTTGACTGGTGCAGGGATATGCACGGCATCAATTGCACTCTTCACAGAACTTGTCATTGTTCTCGAAATGGTCTCCATCGGCACCCTTCTTGTATTCTACATGGTGGCCAATGCACTTGTCTATCGCCGTTATGTCAAACTGAGCAGGAACCGCCCCCTCCCTACTCTTATCTACCTTCTGCTGCTCACATCAACCTCCATAGGTTTCTCGCTATCCTGGAAGCTCGAAGAGAGCTACTGGTGGGGCCTGCCCTTGTTTGGTGGGGCCGTGATCGCCATCACGGCCTTCTTTCAACACAGAGTCCCTTGCCACCGGAGGCCGTCAGAGTGGTCTGTGCCATTGATGCCATGGCCTGCTGCAGCATCAGTTTTCCTCAATGTGTTCCTCTCATGACCACACTGAATGAGAGGTCTTTCATGAGGTTTGGAGTGTGGAGCAGTGTGATCACACTGTTCTATTTGTTGTATGGTGTTCACTCAACTCATCTTGCAGAAGAGACGGAGATGGAGTTGTCAGCAGAGATGGAAGAGCGTCATGGAAACCTAAGCCAGTCTGTTCATCAAAACAAAATTGAAGTGCATGTTCATTAGTTCTCCATGAACTTGGGCCCTTGTTGCTTGATTCAAGGAGTGGGGTCTCTTTTTTTGCATTCTTGAACCCTCTCTTCTCAGCCTCACACCTGTCACTGTTATTAGCTCTCTCAATTGTGGGCAATACAAGTAGCTTGGGCATATCCTCACAATATCTTGGAGTCTAAGCTACTCAGCCTTCCCTTTTGTGTAGAAGAGGTTTTTCTTGGTTGGTTGTGGGCAATTGGCAAATGTGCTGGTAGGCTTTGGTGAAATCAGTCTTGCTTTCTCAATCAATTTGTACATTTCAACCCCAAAAGTTAAATGGATACAAGAGTGCTTCATCATTACCTTGTGTTCTCTTTACTTCTAGTGCTCCATCACATCATTTTTGTTGTTTCCTTACCTTCTTTCTCACTGATCTTTGGATAAATTACAGAGAAACCCCCTGTCTATAGAAGGGTTTGCATTGAACCTTTCTTACTCTATTCAATTATCCTCTCATTCTATCAGATTGAAAAAACAGGGAAAAAAAGAGAGAGAATGCAAACCATTTTAAGCACTTGTTCACTTGCTCTTTTAACCTCCAGCCTCTACTGCATCCTATGTTTTTAAAGTAGTTTTTTACATTCCACCTTCCAGTTGACATGGATACATGGTAAAAATAAAAAAAACAAAAAGAGGTGAAGTGTAATTAATCAAACCTTCCCTTGATCTCACACACCAATGACAAAATAGAATCAAATCAGAGTCTCAAGTACCCGAACCGCGCTAGGGCAAAGGATAGTTTGTTGTCGTAACTGGCCGTAATTCGTAACTCGTAATTAGTAAAGTCTTTTACAGTTGTAAATGAGTTACATGCATGTAAGTTTTATGGTGTTTGGTTGGTAATATAAAGTTGTAAGTGGAAAAGTGTATTGTATTTTACGGTATTTGTTGTCGTAATGTCTAAGTCGTAAGTGATAAAGTTGACCACAAAATTAACTATTTGGTGATTTAAAAATTTTAATATTGCAATAAATATTAAAAATGCTAAATATTAAAAAATTATTAACATAAAAAAAAATAATACAAATTTGCATGATCACAAAATTAACTGTAACTGGACTGTAAGTGAGTGGTAATTGGGTTGTGTAAGTCTTTTACGAATTACGGTTCAAACAAACGCCGTAGTTGTAACTGAATTATAAGTCATTTACGAATTACGGACTTTTACGCGAAACAAACGGCCCCTAATTGATTAAATCTAAGAGCCGATGGTCTTGCATGGCTTCTCAGGGCACCATCTTCTGTAGACCCCTGTCTACCACCACTGCAGAAGGTTACTCAATACCCTGAAGTCTGATCGATCTCGACCTTCATTCAAGCTGCCAGATATCGCTTGTTCATACAGCATTTTGTGGCGGCTACGCGGAGAAGAAGTTGTTTGAGCAGCTCATCAGTTTCATGGAACGCCAACGGATAATGGCGACAAGACTTGGTGATGGTCACCATGACAGTCGAGTTTGTGGTCACGAAGATGCCATCGTCTACAACATAATCTTTGGAAAACCTTTCCACGTACCAAGTTTTCTCTGCGATCAAGAAATAGTCTGAAAATGCTATGAAGAATCTCCGACCGTCAATGGGTTGGAGTTGGGGTTGGACTTAAGACTCCAATGGAAGGTCACTCAAAAATGGTGCGTGTTGGATCTCTTCTCTCCATCATGAAAAGGGAGAACCTGATTTGTTTCCTTCAGAGAAATCGAACGACTGATCTAAGAGACTCCTTGGACTCTCATGAAGAGACATTTGTAAGTAACTTCTTCGAAAGACTTAAACAATATCAATTCCAGTTAAGCATTGATAAAAACTATAGCCTTGACCTTCAAGGTTGTTTGCAAGCACTGCAAGAGCATCTTCAGAAGATGGTGTGAATCCTAGCCCAAGTGCCATCTAGTTTTTTTGACGTACCCAATGTTGAGCCAACAACTTAAGTATCTCCTCTGCAGATGAATTGCTTAGTTCTTTACAATTGAAATGCCAGTCATGCTTATTGGATTTCTTTTGATGCAGCAGGAAGCATTCAATCGTGACATTATTGATGATGAATTTCTTTTGGATTTCTTGCCAAGTTTGAAAACTTTGGAGGAGGGCTTGGAGAAAGCAGCATTGTTACCCAGTTCTTTGCCCTTCCTCTTATGTAACTCCTTTGTACTGCAATCCCCAAAAGATCCCATTTTTTAATGGGCTTTTCACTTGGGCCTAACAGCCCATTAGCCCAGCTTGAAGCCTGTAGGCTATAAATCTACATAATTTGTAATGTATACTGTACTACGTTGATCTTCACGAATTCTTGTTTCTGATGATGCGCATATTCTCAATTGATATCAATAACATGTGGCTTTCACAAGTACATTGTTAGAACCATGTGTATTATAACTTGAAAATTGGAACCAATGGAGTACATATACAACTAAAGTATGTCAAGAAAGTTAAACCTTGCGCACTTGGCATTGTGAAGACAACTAGCGATGAGATGCAACTGTGATGCCTAGTGTTGATCGACCAGTCAAAAGCTAGATTGATGGACATTTATAAAGGGGTGTAAACGGGTAGGGTTCGGTTGTATCTATGTTATATCCTAACCCAAACCCGATAAGGAATTCAGATTTGGACTCGAGTTCGGCTCGGAATCTCGGGTTACTTATCGGGGTTCGTGTTGAATTCGGATTTTAAATAGATATATTCAAGTTTCAATTAAATTTTTTATTAAAGTGTAATTCTTTTTTATTACAGGCAAATTGAATATTTACATACTTTATTTTTATAATAATATGATCAAGTTGTTATTTTTATAATTTCATCAATTTATATATAATGAAACGTATGATGAATGAGTATCGTTTTTATAACATTTATTCTCTTTTTGAATTTGTTCAGGTTTTTTATTTTTGTTTAAAAAGGTCATAAGGATTTATAACTTGGATTGACACAAGTGGAAAAAAATGGTAACAATATAAAAGTGCTAACACCATCAAATAATATATTGTGAGAAACTAATACTCAAATAATGATATTGTCATACTCTAATATCAAAATAAAAATTTGTTATATGATTGGTCCCCAACTATTTTTGCAACTTCTACTCTATAGGGACGAAAGAAACTCAATGTCAAACTTGGGACAATGACAAATCTTTTCCTCTCAAAAGTAAAAATCATTCGACTTTTCCCTTCCTTTCCCGCTACACATTGCTCCAATTCTCTCTCGTTCCCTTCGGACTAAATTATGCTTTCTCCTACAAAATCAATAGATGCCGACATGATTCCAAAATAGACCTGCCCTTTTTGACGATGACCTCCATGAACCCAACCCTACCATTTTGAATGAAACTGTCTAAACCCTAACATCCAAATTTCCAATTAATATATAAACATCATCATCTTGCACAAGAGAAGAGACCACATGCAATAATATTTCACACAAACAATGGCTGCCTCATTCACCACCAGCCTCTCTCTAGCCCTACCCTTCCTCCTCCTCGCCCTCTCAGCCCTCACCCCAGCCATTAATGCCGGCGACCCCGACATCCTCACCGACTTCGCGGTCCCCCCGTCCCTCGACCCGAGCATGATAACCCGCCAGTACTTCACCTACACCGGCCTCCGGCAGCTGAGGAAGGCCAACCTGACGGGCCGGGCCACGGCCCTGATCACCAAGGTCAGCATGAAAGAGTTCCCGGCCTCGAGGGGCAGTCGGTGTCGACGGCGGTCCTCATGTTCCCTGTCGGGGGAGTGAACCCGCCGCACATCCACCCGCGCGGGGCAGAGCTGCTGCTGGTGCTGCAGGGGAGGCTGGAGGTCGGGTTCGTCGACACCACGGGGAAGCTCTTCGTGCAGACGGTCCGGTCGCCTGACTTGTTTGTGTTCCCCAAGGGGATGGTGCATTTCCAGGTGAACGTGGGGAAGTACCCGGCGGTGGCGGTGGGGATGTTCGGGAGCGCGAACGCCGGACGACGGAGGTGGGGAAGGCGGTGTTTGGGAGTGGGATCAGTGAGGAGGTGCTGGCTAGGTCGTTCAAGACTGATGTGGGGACTGTTGATAAGATTGTCAAGGGGCTTAAGGCTAAGTGATGTGCGCGCATGCAATGTTGGTGGTGGTGGTGGTGGTGGTTTTCTAGGTTGTGGTTAATAAAGGTTTGGACCTGCTTGTTTGTGCTATGAAAGTGTTCTTCTATTGTTTACTCAATAATAAATTTTGAGTTCTTTTGCTTGAATCTCTCTTTGAAATTAAAGTGAACGTGAGTACTTCGTTTTCTCTCTTTTCCTTTTCTTTCCATATGTGTGTGTGTGTCTCTCTCTCTCTCTCTCTCTCTCTATATATATATATATATATATTGAGTTGATCCCCTAAGAACGGTTCTCACGAATTCATGTGAGAACTTTCACGTGGGCCGTCGGATCTGATAGGGATCTAGTTTTATTTGATTTGATCTATCAGATCCGACGACCCACGTGAAAATTCTTACAGAAATCCGTGAGAACCGTATATGATCAAGTCTCAATAAGAAGAGAAAAACAAATACGCCTACATACAATAAATACAGTATCTATATTTATCACCCATCTTCAAACTCACAGTGAATCAAATATCGAGATTTTAGACAAGAAATATTGAAACTAAAAAATTGTTCAAGCCTTGATGAAAATATCAGTTATTTGCTCTTTAGAAGGGAAGTATGAAAGAGCAATTTTATGAGCAATCGTGTTCCTGGCATGACAATCAACCTCAACAAGTTACTTGGTCCAAAGAACGAAAGTATACTTTCTCCAAGGAGCTCTTCCTCAGTGCTAGGGCGCGGTTAGCTGCTGGCTCAGTCCCTGTGTAGATCATACAAGTATTCCTTAAAACAATTAATTTAAAAATTAAAAAAAAAACTCAAGAACTCAAATTTAATAGAAAAGAGGCACAAGCTCAAAAAGGTCAAAAACAAAAGAGAAACAGCAAGGATAGAGATATGAATAATAGCACATCATTGTCCACTCTCGCTTTCTCCAACAATGGGTCATGAAATCAAAATATAAAGCCTGACTTCCATCGAAAGGGGGAAAAAATTGCAAGGCCGCCTTTGAATTCTCTTCACTATCATTTCAACAATATATGATTTATTCCTGAAAGTAACTTATATATATAATCTTTGTATATTGTGTGCTCGTTTTCATTTTACATTTAAAACAAATCATCTTTTGTTTTCTGACAACTCTGTGGGTTTGAAGATATCTCCTTCTATAATTGTGCAATTATGCAACAAAATTAAGTTGAGTTATATATAATAAACCATTCACCTTCTCATACAACCAAAAATGCCCATCACTGCTAACACCATTCAAGCAGCTTCTCTGCAAACACCTTCTCCCTTCTCATCATCTCAACTTCCACATTCATCATCTCGGCAAGTGCTGTGATTCCGCGGCCAATGCCAGCAAATTCTTCACCTACAATGGCTCCGGCCATCTCCCCAGGTTCAATCTCAGTGGGCCGACTGTCACCGCCGAGGTCACCTAGAAAGCGTTCCCGGCCTTAAATGGCCAAGCCATGTCCGATGGCCCAGGTTGAGTTCCACAAAACAGTTTGCATGTAGATCTTTAAACTCCCTCCAAACTGAAGGCAGAATGTTTTACCACTATGACACTGGCAAGCCGCGGGACATGAACTATGACCTTTCTTAGTCCGCTTGGATATGCAAGTTGAAAAGCAAGGAGCCTGAAGATTTCTCAAAAATTAGTTCTTTTTTGGGAATTCTCCCCATCTCCTCAGATTTAATTAGGATTTACTAAGATATAGTTAGGATTTAACTAAAATTTAATTAAGATTTAATTAGTATTTAATTAGTGTTTAAATAAGATTTAATTAACTTAAACTATTAAAACCCGTACAAAACACGGGCTAGGTAAGGGTAAAACCGTCTTAAAATGCACGTGACAAACACGTGCCACCTCCCAATGGCCAATTGATGGCAGGGGGTTTTCTAGGATTTTGAGGATAGTTTAGAAGGGTATTTTGGGATTATTTAAGTTTACGGGGTTTTGTGAGAAAACCCTGAAAGTTTAATAGGGTATTTGGAAAATAAGCGCACACACAAAAAAAACAATCCATCAAAATCTTGGATAACATCCCAAACTCGTGCAAATCGACTAGCTATCTTTGCACCATCAACTACTTCATCAAAGTTAAATTGTGTGGCCCCTCATCCTACACCTCACAGTCTCGTAACCTACTTCAACACTAGATAATGGGTCTTTCTAATATAAGAAGGTATGAAGAATTTTCACCCAACACAAGGAACCATCACACGAAAGAAATATGCCTTTATCATCAGCCCGAAGAATCTTTTGATGAAAATGGTGTCTTTCATAGTCATGTGAAATTTCCAACTAAATCAGCCAATAAGATTATTGTAATATTACAAAGCGCTCACCTCCATGAGCAGTAACTTTGTGTTCTAGCTTGGAAATTGGCATGCGTCAAAGTGGGTTCCGGTTCACATCCTTGTACAGCAAATATCTAGACACGGTTTTACCAAGAGCAGCATACCTGAAAAACGAAAGCTAAGATATTGAGTTGCCTGGGGGTCATGAAATATATCAAACTACCCTTTAATGCGGGCGGGTGAAGAGCCCATGTGACACTAAATAAAGTTCATACCATTGAGGAACAAAAGGTGCCATCCAAATTGCATCGCCTGCTTGAACTGGATACCTGGCAATCATGAGAGTATCACGCTATATCAACTTCAGATGCAACTCCTAGACTAATTCAGCTCACAGAATCATGACAGATTTGTCAGCTGAAATATATAAACACTAGTGAAATCAATAAGACATGAGTATAATCTAGTTGATCGTGACTATAATTTTTTTTTTTTTTTGAGTGTTCATTTTTTAAAATTCGCTGACTATTGTTTGGCATAAACCAAATCAAGGAGAAGGTTGTGTATAAAACTAGTAGTGATCAAGTAACATACTTTCCACAACCAGTCTTCTTTAACAGAAAATTCACAGTGATACTTGAAACAACATTGAGCAGTTTAGTTCCTTCGCTATGCATAATGATGTTGCCAAAATGGGTGTGCAGCAATTATGACCCATTGAAGCATGGACATTTCCATGACGAAACTGTGTCACGTCACACACATGCCGAGTCAACGCCTTTTCCGTCATTGATGTTCCGTGTCTACTCTCTTAAGAATTAGTCGTGTTGTGTTCATATCTGTGCTTCTTAAGATAACGCTTCAAACTGTTTTCTCATAGGTTGTGACGACCTTTGGAAGAATCAGCATTTGTCAATTTAACAGATCCTACCTCTCTAGCCAACCAGTTTGCAGCACAAACATGTGTGAAACAAATGAAAGGAAGCAACTAAGTTTGTTAAATATGCAAACTGTTACGGTGTTTCATTGTATCTAAACGCCCGAGTCAGGTCACTCTTACCAGCTGTCACCCAAGCGATATATTCCTTGACCCTCTAAAAGAAGCAAACCATGTTGATTGTAATGAACCTCCTGCCCCAACAAGCAACAAAACAGAAAAGTAATTATTCGCAAAAAAATCCCTAGGAATTTAAATAACAAAAACTTAAGCACCATAATAAATTTGTAAAAATTGCCTTGGAAAGTAGAAAATTGAACCAGCACTTAAGGAGCCCATAAGAATTTTAATCGAGATAACTTTGACAAACCTTCACTTGAAGATACTCTCCAGGTTGGAAATCCATAATCTGTATGAAGAATGCAAAAACTATTAGCCAACTGAGAACATGTTTTCTAACTAAAGTCCATCAGATCTCTGGCCTCTAAGAGTATTGCCTGCTTAAACATAGGAATAGGCAAATTTTTGAAAGATAACTTCTCGTATTTAATACATAAAAGATATATACAACAAAAAAAAGTAAGTTGAGATAATTAATAGATTTTGTAACTTTTTGCCACTGACAGTACATTAATATATTTGAATCCAAGAATCATAGTGATTTTAATTCGATTCTGAACAATGCAACATAAATGGGCAACCTGATGCGCAAAAGTCAGTATATAAAATTGTTCTCTTAATTTTGTTAGAACTCAGAATGTTCAGAGAAGTGCTCCTTGTGGCAGAGCAAGCATCTGTACATGTAAACACAAAGATATAAATATGCCTCAAATTTTTATTTTTTTTTTTAAACATCTTTCCCAGCACCAAGGTAACATAATTATCTTGGTTTACATGTAGTGATAGAGATAAAACTACACTTAAATAGAAGAGTCGAGTTTCTGTTTGAGTTTGAGTTAGACAGAATTAATTCTGAAGCATCCGCAAAAGTCCAACAATGCGCTCTCTACAGCTTTGAAATCAATCACTAGTCAGAGCAGGACTTTGTGCTGCTATATTGTATGCATTTTTGGAACTGGATAGTAACTATAGTACCTGCATGCATATGTGGTAGTTACCATTATATCAAGAGATTACTTTTTGACTTCATATAGTTAAACATCCCCCTGCTGATTTTTTGAGGCTGACCACTAATATCCCCTCACAGCAGATCTCTTTTGACTACTGCCTCTATCTTGTCCCTCATAGGAGTTTTAGTTTCTCCACTCACCCATATGCAAACGTATCCTTTCTGCTTATCAAATGACAACATACGAAAAGCAAAGTAAACCCCAACTGCCTACTCCAGTCAGTCCACTTCACCTGAAATGCTGACACAGATATAATGTCAGATTACCACGGGAACTATACTACTTGCAGCAGAACTATACCAAAAGAATGCACTCCACTACTGAAACTAAGTAAACATTGTCTTCACCCCTATGAGCTTGGTTTCTCTAAGCATGTATTATAACAACTTGTATTTCCTCCCCATGCCGAGTATCATCACAGCTTAGTGTTAAAAGTTAAAACCATTAGGGGCTGTGCTGATTGGGGGTTTGAATCACGATTATACCAGTCTATAAAAAAATGAAAGAAATCCTCCACAAATCTTAATAAGTTTTTCTTATTCCAACTGCCCAAGAATGTAAAATTCCTCAAGGCTTATGGAACCATGTTCTTCCCATACTATCATCTTTTTAATTAGCTGCAACAAGAATTTGATTT
This sequence comes from Agave tequilana, assembly GCA_038442645.1. NCBI lineage: Eukaryota > Viridiplantae > Streptophyta > Magnoliopsida > Asparagales > Asparagaceae > Agave > Agave tequilana. Next base: position 93,355 of record JAVJIF010012877.1, read on the forward strand.
TTTTTTTCCATCATTGAGCAAACCACTTGGTCCCCTATCCCCTATAGACCAAGAGCTTAAGTTCACCAAATTCATCATAGACAGAAAATTCCTTTAGTCTATCGAGTTTTGCCCAGTATATCAAATATCCTGTCCTTTACAACCAGTCTAAATCTAAATCCAGCAAAACTTTCACAGCGATATAAGTAACCATGTATCATCAAATTTGATGGAAGACTTCTGTGTGTGGGTGGGTGGGCGGGTGTGTGTGTGTGTGTGTGAGAGAGAGAGAGAGAGAGAGAGAGATGAAATTTCCTAGTTAATGTCAGCATAGCTTCTGGAAAGTCCTGCTTTTTTCTTCATGTAATCAGTACTTTTGTATATTAATGCAAAAAAAAGAATTCACTACAAAGACTCACATGAATATTGAAATCATAGGCAGCTGAAGTAGGCAGCAGCTTCCTCAGTTCAAATACCTGACCAGAGAAGAGGGAAAAGTTGTGTACAAAAAAAAAAATTAACAATAATTCATTTATGAAAATTAAGGAAGAAACTTCAAACTAATGCTCCGATATTGAAGGTTAACAAACAAATGAGAGAGAAGATGTTTCTCATTTAAAATATTTCAAAGTCCGAGAAAGTACCATACTTCTCTGTTTCTTTATAAAAGAGAAGTTGAAGAAAATGAATATTCAGAAGTTTACCTCCCCTGGAGTTTCAAGAAGAGGTTGATTGTCAGTTGAACCTATGATCAGTTCGGGATAATAATTTTCCACAGCAGCATACCTATATAAAGAAATTCCATTTGGCTTCAATCATCAGTATTAAATGGAGCAAATAGAAAGCGACAAAAGTCAGTGAACAAGCAATTTGAGAATTTGCATTTTGATTATACTCAAAAGAAGAGTTGAAGTATCGGTGAGGGTGTGTCTGTGCGTAAAAAACATACGGCGTTGCAAGAAGTCTAATCATAATGCTGCAGATATCTCCAGCAATTTGGGGAAGGAAAAAAATCCAGTTAATCAAATATAATAACAAATGAAGAAAAAGATTTAACTTTCAATGGTAACACGGGTGTACATTCCTGCTGCAAACAGGCCAAATATTAATGAAATTCTAAAAGTAGTTGGGTAAATAACCTTCGTTCAACGATAACAAGAGTAGCTGTTGTCTCAGACTTCAGAAAATGCTCGAAATTTGGTGGCATATATGCATAATAGTCCACCTGCATTCAATTCCAGGACATTAGAACCACTCTGCTTTGTTTTTAAGATGCCGATATTTGAGTAACCATCTCCATTCACAAATTCATGAAGCAGCTGGGTTATAAGTAGAATACACAACTAAATAACAGGATATTTATTTTTAACAGAATTATTTGACATATAAATATGCTTTGTAAATTATCGCTATTGATTGAAAGCGGTATGAATAACATAGATGTTACCATAACAAAGGTGTTCCCAAATAAAAGAAGCATAGTCCAACTAGATTAGAGAATGTTGAGATGGATGAGTGGCAAATTTTAAAATATATGGCACCGCACCATTTCACCACAGTTGTGGCGAGGAACTTATGTTTATACCATAACACTCCCCCGCAAGTTCAAGGCTCTTTTTTCTCGCTGAAACCTGGGCTTTGTTCAGTAATGTTCTTCTTTTTATAAATCTGCTTCTAATAACATGCATTCTGATGGCTCTAGTACTATATTAAAGTCAATGCGTTGCACCAAATTTTCAAATTTTTGGTGAGAGTTTAATAGCATGATTTAAAATCGCAGTACCGGTATCGGTATCGGATCAGGGCTTATAGTATCAATATCGGCAATTTCGGGCATCAATATCGGCAATATCCCCTAGATATCGGCAGATATTATAGGGTTAATATCATATCGGGTAACTCAAAACCCGAAGAGATATTGCTTATGGATATCGGAATCGGCGGATATTTGGCATATTTTATATTTCTAACACTTCCCAGCAAGTTGAGCACCAATTTTGTGAGTCGAAACCTGGACGTTTGCTTGATGGTTGTTTTTTTCCCTAATTTGCTGTAAATGTGTGCTGATGCTCGACTGCATTTTGAACCTAAGTGGCTCTGGCAACATCTTAAAGTCCTTACCAATGAACTAAAACTCTGGAGTTCTAGTGTAGGTCAAGATAATTATATTTATACTGTACAGAAGTATGATAAGAAATAGGATGAGAAATCAATCTATTTGTAAGAAATTAGAGGTTATGCTTTATGAGGATGAATGAGGTATAACAAATTGAGATGGTTGGAAAATATGCAATCGAGGCCAATAAATGCATCAGTTAGCGTAGGATCATAGTCAGTTTTTTTTTTTTTTTTTTTTTTTTTTTTTTTTTTGGGTGGGGGAGGGGTTTAAATGAACACGGACCGAAAAAGGATTAATGTAGTGCACCCGAAAAGTTTGGGATAGAAGATTTGTTGTTGTTGCATAGTACAACTGGATTAAGGTAGCTTCATAAGGGATGATATATGAATGTTGCAGTATCGCGTTAGCGTGTGTGTATACCAAGTACATTTTTTCCAGTATCCTTAAATCTTTGTTTGTTTCTCTATGGCAGCCACTTTTTCAATAACTGGGTGCAACTCGAGTTAATTTAAAATATAACACACATCCCAGACCAAGTAGGTACATATGTTTTCTTCGCCGAATCGCCCCTACCAGTTCAGCATCTCTGTACGAAGTACATGTTTCCAGCATCTATTTTTCTCGAGCAGCCAAACTATTGGGGTAAACTTAAAAACTCAATAACTGGCGACAACTTGAGTTCATTTAGAATATAGACCCCACCAGTAGGTACATATGTTTACTCCATTGGATCACCATCTTGGTACAATTTTGTTACTGATTTATGACAGTATAATTTCATAAATATAGATATAAGAAACTATTATAGATTTACCTGGAAAAAAAAAAAGAAAGAGAAAGGATAAACAATTACAACAGTAAGGAACTGAAAATATTCAAAGCTGTATCTAAATGGTCTTACATGCAGTTTATGGCTACTCCCAGAACCATTTGAGAACAAAACGGTGCCCTGAACCACAAATATGAACCTGAATGCATCCTCACAGACATAAATAGTCAAATAACATCAAACGATGACTGTCAATATAAATAAATTCAAAACGAAAGAAAATAGTTGGATGGAGATTAATAGATGAGGAATTAACCCTGCATCTAGTAGAAAATAGCAGAGGTAATAAGTAATATCTGATAGGGTTTATGGAAGGTAAACTGAATATAAATTCAGAAATTGCATGAGCTTTTCAGACTGGAACTTAATTAATGAACCCCTATAAATTATACAGACCAAGAATTTGGGCTTGATGATCTTACCTGGTCATGTGATGAAACAATTGCTGTCAGTATTTATTTTAAATGCCTTGTTTTTCTAGAACTTCAAAGGTCATTCTCTATTTACTTGTCATATTGATAAACCAGAAATTTACTGATATAAAGACTCAGTCAGATTTATACACACATAAACTGTTTCGAGCAAGGATCTGTATTCAAGGTTGTGAAATAGCTTTTCTACAAACAATTAAAAGAAAGAACTAGAGCGGCGGGGTGGGCTGCTCACCTTTCAACTCCTTGTGCAGGTAATGCCGATGTTGAACTCTCTGCATAGAACAGAAACACTTGTAACATAAATATGTAAATAATGAAGCAGGACGTGAACAGAGAGGAAGCAGGAAGCTTGCACTGACTTCAACTAGTTGTGACTCCTTCCCGTGGGTGGATATCAGCCTTTGTTTGTATATATTATTTTTTTGGGCTAATTTGAACTTATGTCCTATCTTTTGATTTGAACTTATTTCTTGTGGTCACCTCTTGAATCCCACATCGTGGGGTGAAAATTTAGTATAGCGAGTACATACCCGAAACGAGGGAATATGGTATACTATAAGTGAATAGTCTCAGATAGAATATATGATACAATCATAGAAGGCATCTCTGTATATAAAAATTCTAATAAACTAAAGAATTAATAATAGCTAACACTTTTGAGGGAGGTGCCGTGAAAAAACTTTATAGTTAGGCGTGCCTAGACAAGAGCAATACTAGAATGAGTGACCTGTGAGAAGTTCTCGCTCAAGGCATGACAAATAAGTTGATTGCAATCACCAGCAACCAGTGACATCAGTAAGAATCGGATGCAAGATAGAAAAGGTCAAGGAAAAGGATTAAAAACAATATTAATCCAATTAACAATATGTACAACTTCTTGAAAATTGCAGGGTAATTCTGAAAAAAGTAGGATGTGTCTGAAGGTCAAAAAATAGTGGGCAAAAGTTGATGGACACAGATGCCACTTTTTATATAACAAAGTGTGGAAATTACTATGAGAAACTTGCAGTTCTAATTATTTTCATCAGTTGGTATATTCTTGTTAGCGCAAACATTCGCTGAGCACATATTAAAAGTATGGGATGTTTAAGTACCGTCTAGTTTTGTTTTTCTTTTTCCTATTTAAATTACGCACCGCCACCAATTTTCATGAATAGCCCTCTTACCTCTAGGAAATGCAATATCTTTGACATGAGAGCAGTGTCTTTGAAGTAAACACTGTAATTTTGAAAAAAAATATATATGGTTTTTATTTCAAAAATGCTACTTTCATATTGAAGGTGCATTTTTTCTCAAAATACTGCTTTTCATTTTTCAAGGGAGCGATTCAAATGAAAATTTTTGCGTGTGTTGGTGGGGTGGGGGTGGCTTCCAGAAAATGTAAGAAAGCAGTTGGGTAACAAGAAAGCTAAGCAAATAATGAGAGAATGGAAAGCACACTATAACTATCAAAGAATAGAGAACAAAAGGCTAACATTACTTCAATTTGATTATGAAGAAAGAAGACCATCAACAGTTAAAAAACTAGAGCACTCACAGAATAACGCATCCAAAATCATACAATTCAGGTTCTTTAAGATTCATGCCACGCGACCATTTACATGACAAATTATTGGTTTACAGTGATTTTTCTTTGTTCCATGAAAAAATAGTAAGTCTGCAGTTAAGACTTAACACAAACAGATGCTAGTAATGTTCCTTCGCAATATGATTCCAACTGGCCCAGCATTGAAATTGTAAATAGTTCAGCAGTTTTGTAACCAAGTTCGACGTCAAGGAAGAAGCAGGTATCTCCGATAGTTGATCTCAATTTTGGATCATTTTCACAAACTTTAATTTGTACATTTCTCGGGAGTAAATGAACTTGCTATGGAAGCTAGCCATTAACTGTTGGAATTGTCCAACTGAATAACATTGTTCCCCATCTCTAAAATGGGGGAGGTAAGGAAATGAAAAGACACAATAAGACAAGAATTTGATGTTCAGCGCAGATCAAAGGACAACACAAAATAAAAGAGTATGACAACATGTGCTCATATTCAACATCAAAGATCATGGATTTTTATTGTTAAAATGACGATCAAGAGGCAAATGTGCATCCACGCCACAAAGGCCACAAAGGACATATTTCCTCTTAGGCTAGAGGAATAGTTGAAGAAGTTAGTGCATAAAGTTAAATGTGAGAACATCTTCTCATTGAGAAAGTGTCAAGGACATGTTGAAAGAGGTAAGCAAATGTACCATCCGGAAAAAATGATAAGGATGGTGAAGCACCTTTCTGTTCTTTTCCTCAGAAACGTTACCCGAACGTGCATAGTCAAGAATAGTGAATGAACAAGAGGATTACCAACCAGTAGGATAGACTTGAAAACCATACCTAGAAGCCCAAAACCAGATATGCTAAGCTGGAAAGCCTCAATGGTCTAGACAATGTCAATCAAGTTTGCACCCTACCTATTGTGGCGTGCTAAAGGGCCATATGACCAGGAGAGCCAAGCATCTAATGAACTTTGGACTGCACATACTGAAAAGCAGTTTAACAAGCCAAGAAATAGTAACTTGAAATCTGATAGATAAGCAGTCACAGGGAGTAGGAGCAAATTGTACTCCATTCATGCATGCGGCAAAGAAAAGTGCGACAACTTGGTGCTCATTGTCACAAGTGCACTACGCTAGATAACAGTATGATGAAAAGCAAAGAAGCCAACATGGCTGTGATCTGGATACATGAGTATGTTCATAAATTAAAGACATCTTGGGTGTGGAGGATGTGCATGTTGAGGCAAAAGATTTGAATATGCCAGTGGAACCCTTCTTCTAAAATCATTCGTCGTCGTCGTCACCTTAGGCTTTCCCATCAAAATGGGATTCACTATGGAGTAGGACGTTGGAAAGCACCAGAATGACCAAGTTTTTCCTCCAGAAGTTTACCTAATGTTAACCCTATAACAAGTGATGGAAAATGCTACCTAAGACAACTACGAGCAACTGAGAACTCTTCTATATAACTTTCATAACCAGTTGTTAGAAGGTAGACCACCTTACACACACACACACACACACACACACACACACAACGGGAGAGAGAGAGACTTGTGTCATTCAGGAAGGATTCGAGGCCGAATCCTTTTCACTCAAATACAGCCTTACGACATCCGAATATAAGATCCACTCCGTTGTAGTTGATCTACATTATTTCAAGTGACCAAAACCAAAATCATGTATTTTTTGAATACTTTTTGCTCATCCATCAAATAGGCACAAATGTACGTCGAAATAGTGAGTTGGTTACTTTAACGGTAGAATATTTGAAATCTAACAAAAAATGGTGTGTGAGGTTTTTAAGTGTTTAGATCATGATGAAATAGTCGAATCGAGAATTTGTAGGTCTAAAGGCGTAGGTCTAAGCAATATGCTAGGCCGTCCATATTTTGCCTACTTGATGGATGACAAAAGTATTCAAAATACATGATTTTTGATTTTTAGTTACTTGAAATAATGTAGATCAACTTCAACGGAATGGATCTTACATTCAGATGTCATAGGGTTGTATTTGAGTGAGAAGGATTCGGCCTCGAATCCTTCCGGAATGACAAGTCTCTCTCTCTCTCTCTCTCTCTCTCTCTCTCTCTCTCTCTCTCTATCTATCTCTCTCTCTATATATATATATATATAGAGAGAGAGAGAGAGAGAGATTTGGCTACTTCTGGACGGATTTGAGCATGAATCATTCTCACTCAAATTCAATGATACAGTATTCAAATACAAGATCTACTCCATTAAAGTTGATCCACATTATCTAAAGTAACTAAAAATCAAAAATCAAGTATTTTGTAGTTTTCTTGTCCGTGCATCAAGTAGGCACAAAATGGATGGCCGAACGTAGCATATTACTTAGATCTATGACTTTAAATATTCAAATTCTCGATCTGACCATTTGATCATGATCTAAACATTTAAAACCCTCACATTCTAACTTTTATTAGGTTTCAAATATTTTACACTATTAAACTAACCAACTCACTATTTCGGTCATTCATTTTGCGCCTATTTGATAAATAAGCAAAAGTATTCAAAACACTTGAATTTTTATTTTTAAACATTCTTATCAATGTAGATGGGAGTGGATTTTCAATTTGAATGGCGTAACATTGAATTTGAATGGGAAGAATTCATGTTCATATCCTTCTCAAAGGACTCAAGTCTCTCTCTCTATACACACACACACACACACATGTTTGAGTGTGTGTGTGTGTGTGTAAAAGGTAAGCAACTCACACACCCAAAACACTAATTACCCAAGCCCAACTACCCGTTCGACATGAGTGAGAATCGAGGCTGAAACCTCCCTTTAGGATGGAGAAGTGTTACCGGCACGCTAACCCGCTTTCACACACACAAAATATGCACCATAGGCATACTCACTCTCATACGCAAGGCACAACCAGACATGGGCCCTCCTGCATGCCACCAATGTCGAGATGGCATAGGCCCCAGTTATTTGTGCCTTGGGTATGCCAAGCGGATACAAAAAGTAGTTCTCATCTTTTCCAATCATGCTATTTAACCTCATTAAAAAAATCCCCAAGACAAGAAAGTGTCTAGACAAAGAGGTAGGTAAATAAGATTTGATAGAGTAGCAGTTCCCTAAAAGAGATTTGATAGAGGAAATTTTATTCAGACAGGACACAAAATAAGCCAAAGCGCCGGACGGAGTCACATTCTAAATAAAATTTTTGGGATCCTTCTATAATATTTTTTTAAAAAAAGACTAAGATCGGGTTGCACGTGGCTACATACCACTGTTTAGAGCAAGGTCAGCAAACTCTATAACTAGCAGAGAGAAAAAATGCAAGCGAAACAGAAGAAGATGGTAGTGGACACCAAAAGAAAAATGCATCTTGAACAATTCTACGGGACAAGAGAGAAAAGAAAGAGGTTATTCATCATTTTGCATAAGGAAATCATTTAGCCAGTATGCTATTAGAATGTCACCATATAACATGCCTTTCGCCGCTAACTTTGTCATGTTAATTTGAGTGGAGGAGAAATGCTTCAGCTTTAGAAGAGTCTATGAAGAAGAATGATACAGCATACAAGCCAGCCTCCAATTTTTGAACAATTGTGATATAACAAGAGTATTAAGAAAATGTGAGAACACTGAATTTTATGCTGTTCACATAATAGACCACCCATGGACAGAAATGATGGACATCCATTATCAACTTCTCACAGCAAGGCACAAATAGAAAACAAAAAAGAAAAGAAAGGTACCATAAACAGCCATTTATGTCACAAGCCAACTCTCCAAAGGAACAATGAGAGATAAACAAAACCCGAAATCTTTTTTAGAATTCAACGGATTAAATTTCTGTTGCACAAAATTCCCTCTGCATCAGGCTAAACAAACCATGCACTATCAGGTCCAATGGGCAGACAAGTAAAAATATACACAGTTACGAGAGTGAGGAACATGTAAGGGAATTTCCACACCGCTTACCATTACATATCTAATGACTAATGAGGAAAAGGATACGACGAATCTTATTGTTCATGTCTATATTTATGTATGAGACATGGGGGTGGGGTGGAGGGAGGGGGGAGGAGATATTATTTCAGTTTTAGATCATAATGGTGAACGGATGCTCCGTCAAGTAAAAAAGGAATAAGTAAATGAGAATGTGATTTCTAATTAAACATGGAGACATAGGTCATAATTAAAATTGATGACAATAATTTACCCAAACTCAATTTGAATTAAGAATTAACTTGTTAGAAGAAGTCCCCTTTAAAAATTGCCCTAACAAGTAGCCAGCGAAACTTAGGGTTGTTTGGTTAGGGGTGGAAGTGAGAAGTGAGGAAGTAGTAATAGTTCCCTTTGAACTTGAGAATTGGTTAGTGAGTTTTTTGATGTTTGGATGTTGTTAGGAAGTGTGGTTTGAAAAATGTTATGTCTTTTTCGGTGTTTAGATGGTAATGTGAAAGTGAAAGTGGAAAGTTGACCACAAAGTTGACGCAAAATAATATTAAAATAAAAATTAATTAAGAAAAATAAAATTAGATTGTAATTAGAATGCAAGTAAGATTTACATGGCCACAAAATTAACTGTTTTGAACTACAACTTATTACAAATGAGATTTACATGACCACAAAATTAACTATAACACCCTGGAAGTGAGGAAGTAATTATGTAAAGAGAAAAGAGAAAAAAAAGGGTTTTCTCATTTTTCTTTTCTGGTGTTTGGATAGATAGGGAAGTGAGCAATTATACTTTCCCATTTCCTTACTTCCGCCCACTTCCTTGCAACCAAACAGGCCCTTAGGCAGGGTTGGTTGTCTCTCAGGTATTAAAATGAAAAGATAAATACTGCAAAACAGTTTGGATCATCTACAAACATGTCAATTTGTGGATGACCTCATTTCGATCTTCACAAAGAAATTGTATGATTTGGTTTATCCTACACTCTCTCACTTTGGTCTAAACAAAATTAGAAGACTTTTGAAGATAAACTTACCTTTCATCAATTCACCTTGTTAACCCCATGCTTTGACATCTCTTTCGGTTTCATCATCCAATTATGTTGTATGTACAAGTGTGGAAGGATGTACATGCTCCTCTACAATGGGAGAGGGTTGTGCTAAATGTTGTCCTTGCACGTGCACAACTCGTGCAATGGGATCTATTGAAGGTTTAATAAAGACAAACCTTGGTGAATCTTTAATCAAGATAAGATACCAAGGTTTATTGACAAAATAATCAGCAAAAAAAGTTGAATTATATCATCCTTATTAATATATTATATACCCCTTTATAAATCAAAACAATATTGAAATTCTACAAGTTCATGTAATCTTTGTTTTAATTTCACGTGAATTTGCATGTGTCGAGAAATCTACGTAATAGAACCAATATGGTATGCCTTTCTTGTCCACTAGAGTTAAAACTAAGAATTGAGTACATGGGCAGAAACAAGACGAGTCGACAGAAACAGGTAGAGAACCGCAAGAACAAGAATGAACTTGGACGTGTTAATTCAGTATCCCGGTTGGTTACTACTTTATTTAATAGGGAGAAAAAGTGTCTATGTGTGTCAGTGTGTATTTGGGAAATAGCAAAGATTGAACCCAAATGAAAAGACCCAATTGCATATACTATTATAAATTGAATTTACATAACCATGGTTTAAATCTTGGATTGAATGTCGACCAATGGTTTTTAGTATCAATATCGTCAACACTCGTTGTCAATATCAACAATATCAGCAACGGTCAATGTTAACCGATCTTATAGGATTAATATCGTATCAGTTACCTCAAATCCGATAGATAGTGCCAATATATATACAAATTGATGCTTTGAAACATATCTGAATCAGAACTCAACCTAACATAAATCACCTTCTCAAGACAAACATCCATAACTAGAAAAAGAATTGTAAATTCACAAAAAGAAAAACAAAAATCAATCTAATATAGCCCAATCCGACCAAATCAAGTCAGCAAAGGCCTGAGTTCCAACATCACTTTAGAAATGACAATGTGAGAATCTCTATTAACCAGAACCCTTCACACTATTTAGTATATTAAGAAAATGAAATTATGAACACAGGCTGTTGGACGAGAGTCCAACAAGCACTACAGTCAGCACACAAATAAATGTAAAATGCCTCCATAATTATGGCCAACTCTACCTGTACAGGATACACATAATACAAATCATTATTTGTTTTGTGTACGTATCATCATACCTTGCATCTTTGCCAAGTACATCGTAAAGTGAGATCCCATTGCAGGACTCACCAAGCAAGCTCCCAACGTATTCTCCCTGCACAACAAAAAGAGGAACTCATAATAAATACACTCTGAGTGCTCAAACTCAACTGTTAGCTTTTGCATATAGAGACATATTAGCAGTAGCTGCACTACCAATCGGGTAGAGGGCCGAATACTTGACTCTCCGTGTAATCACAGCATGATCCCTTTTATACACACTACGTGTGAAACCGGGCAAATCTACCACATAGCAATAATGGGTAAGTTGGGGGGAAAATATTGCAAGGGATCAATGACAGCTAATTTAAGTGAGGGTCAGAGAGATTGCCTTGGAGATGGGAAGGGCGAGGGTGGGGTTTGACCTTCCAATACTTGGCCTCGGTACCGGCGCTGGCCGGAGGGGCCGAGCAGAAGCCACCATCGCCTGCCGCAGATTTCACTTCGGCTGTTAAAAAAAAAAAACACAGTTGAAAGAGTTTTGAAAAGAAAGAAAAATTAGGGGGAAATTGAAAATAAAAAATAAAAAATCCATCACATAGAGTGGGGAGGAGGAGGAGGAGGAGGAGGAGAGCAAACCCATGAGACGAGGAGGAGGAGACAAAGGAAGGAGCGAATAGGATGCATTAATTTGGGGGCTGGGGATTCAGACGCCGATGATGTTGTGGGGTGAAATGAAGTGGGGGAGTATTTTCGGGGACGAAAAGCTTTTGAATGGTCCGTGACCGTGAGTGGCGATGATAGGACGAATGCATCCACTCAGCGCACGGGGGTGCGACTGACGTATAGGAGCGGATATTGGCACCCATCAGGCTGTGCCTCTCCAATTGATACACCCCATCGAACTGAGCGACCCCCCATTTTTTTTTAAAAAACCCCAAAAAAAAAACTCATCTTTCTTCTTCCCTGAATTGACGAAGGCACCCACCAAAAGGGGGCTCACCACCTCAGACCTGCCATCCTCTGCCGCCGCCGAACCCACCCCCCCCTCTCCTCCCCCCAAACAAAATGGCCGACCTCCCCCCTCCCTCTTGCCCCTCGTGACTCCTTTCTGTAAGCCTTCATCAATCCCTACCCCAAGCAAACAACCAACAGAGGACGAAGCTATGAATAGTTGCAACACTCTGAATCTCCACTATCCCAATCTTTGGGGGCGTAATGAGCCAAGGATTCATTGGTGACATCGGCCCCGCGAAGCTTGCCGCTAACACCATCAAGATCACTATTCTCCATTTCACAATTTTCACAAATAAATTGTTTGGCGAGAGTGTTGACTGGGCTGTTTGGCTTCGGGGCTGTTTGGTTGCAAGGAAGTGAACGGAAGTAAGAAATAGGGAAGTATAATTGCTCAGTTCCCTATCTATTCAAACCCGGAAAAGAAAAATAAGAAAACTCTTTTTTCTTTTCTCTTTTATCTTTTACACATCATTTTCTCACTTCCTGAGTACTACAGTTAATTTTGTGGTCATGTAAATCTCATTTGTAATAAGTTGTAGCACAAAACAGTTAATTTTTTTATCATGTAAATCTCACTTGCATTCTAATTACAATACATTTTTTATTTTTCTTAATTAATTTTTATTTTAATATTATTTTACGGTCAACTTTGTGATCAACTTTTCCACTTCCACTTTCACATTACCATCCAAACACCGGAAAAGACAAAACATTTTTCAAACCACACTTCCCAACAACATCCGAACACCGAAAAACTTACTAACCAATTCCCAAGTTCCAAAGGAATTATTCACTTACTCAATTCCTCACTTCCTTACTTCTACCCTTAACCAAACAGGCCCGAATCAAGGAAGTTAGGCGAAACTAAAGAAGCGAGAACTGTCATTTCTCGTTTTTATTGTCCATTCAAATATTAGAAAGACATTTTTAAAAAAAATTCATTTCTCTGTTTTTTTTACACAGCTATTTTCTCATTTTTAAAAGTGCTACAGTTAATTTTATAGTCATGTAAATCTCATTAGTAATAAGTTGTAACTCAAAATAGTTAATTTTATGGTTATATAAATCTTACTTGCATTCTAATTACAATCTAAATTTTTTCATAATTAATTTTGTTTTAATATCATTTTACAGTCAACTTTGTGATCAATTTTTTACTTTCACATTACTAACAAAATACCGAAAAACACAATATATTTTTTCACTTTCACTTCTCAACTACCAACCAAACAACGAAAAAGATACACACAAATTCTCATTTTCAAAAAGAAAAAAAAACTTACTTCTCACTTCCTCACTTCCTCCATTTCTTTGAATCCAAACAGCCCAAATTATGCTCTATCAAACCCAAATTTAAGAGGTTTGATATCATGTAATGAGAGGTACAATTACTTTTATTCTAGCATTTCGGAGCTTCACCAGGTCCTAGAATTTCTTAGTTGCTTTTCCTTGTTCTATAATCCACAGTGAACTTCAAACAATGGGGAGTTTCTCCATCAGTGTTATTTGTCTCAAAACCCCAACAATTTGAATGCTTTCCCTTTTCAAGAGAACTCTAACAAATCAGTAGCATATCTTAAAGAAGTTGAGATGGCGAATTTTTTTGAAATTAAAAGAAGCGAACCTAAAGCTGGAATTTACTTCCAGCATTGCAGAAAGAGATCGGAAATGAGAATGAAAAGGATGGGTTTATGAGGAGAAAATCAAGCGAACATCAGAAATTGGTTGGACGACCAACAATGGAGGAGATTGAGGAAGAAGGGGGAGGAAGAAGAGGGAAAAGCATTTTAGAAATTTTCATGGTATAGCTGTCCAAGAACATAATGGCACACTTGTAAATTTTGATGGGCGCCGATATCCTCTCCTCTGACGAATGGTGTGCAGATTAAAATAATATCACGCAATAACACTCTTTTTTTATATCATATTCTAAAAGAAAGAGATTTTTTAAGTATCTACCTCTAAGTATTTCATATTTTTATTATTAATCGATTAAATCTTTATAATTTCAATTAACTTCTTCAAATACTTTGAGTAACCTCATATTAGAATACAATAGTTAGATTAAACCGTGAAAAAGAATATTCCTTCACAGTTAACAAAAATATGTCAACGAACGGGTGTACCATTTTTATTTTAGCTAAAGATTGAGATTTATGTGTCCCGCCCTCTTCTCTTCCTCCTATCTTCTTTCTCTCATTTTTATCTTGTTCACATGTTATTTTTTAATCCAAAATTCTTCTCATTTTTTCTCTTTCTTCTTGCTCCTCCTCAATTCTTCTTATTCTCCCTGACTTATAAGTATTCACAGTCAAAACATATTTTATTCTCTAACCAATCTATTTTTTTATTTGGATAGCTATGCTTGATTTGAGTTTATTTAAAGGATTTAAGGAATTAAATTGAATAAAAGATTTAAAGGACTAAATAAAAATAATGAGGATTTAAGGATAAATATGTGAAAAAATTCTAAAACAAAATCTTCATCTCTGATATCTTCATAATTCTATTACCTTAGGAGAATTTCTTCCATCCTCATTTTTTTTTGGTTCAAATTTGAAAGAAAGAAGAGATGAAGATTAGGGGGGTGTCAACAAAAGAGAAACATTAAAAGGAATACTTTTTGCATGGATTCTTGAGTTCCCGTTCATCTCCACCACAAAAATGAGTGGAAAAATCTTGGAAGAAGAATGTCCACCTTGGCATCACCTAGGATTTCTTTTTCTCCCTTTCAATTTCCTTCCAAGAGATGCAAACACATGAAAGAAAGGAAGAGAGGCCTTTTCGTACTATCTTCCTTCTCTTCAAGGGAAATATATAGGACCAAAGTGATTAATGTTCGACGGTTTTTATTCTAACTTGAGAGAATTAGGTGTTAAAATAGAATTATAAAGATTCTGGTAATAGAAAGAGAATTAGCAAACATTTAAAGTGTCAATATAGAAAAAAAAACTTTTTGACAGTCCCTCCTCCATTGAATCAGGTGTTGAACATCTCCTTACAGAACAAACATGAATCGTACTATCAGAATCAAATATACAGCTTTTACCTTGAGAAGAGTTATCTCCAAAGTAGGGAGTCATTAATACTTCAGTGTCAAACCGCTTATTGCTACGTCTGCCTCCACAGCTTTCCCTTCTTCTCTCAACCATTCTCGCCGATGCTTGTAGTCCTTCTTCCAGTGACATTTATGTTGTCAAAATGATACGCCTTCAACGAACCCGACTTTTCTTCCCTCATTGTTCTTTCTTCCCATGGCCATTAACTTGATTCTTCCCGCTCAATTTGATTTGGTCGTTTTTCTTATCTCATTACATAAGAGAGTTGACATGACCTCATTCAAGATGAGTTTTCTTATAGTAGAGCATGGTGGTAACGATGTGGTCATATGACTCCGAAAGCGAACTAAGAAGCAACGCCTTGTTTTGCTCATCCATCTTGACACCAATAGTAGAAACTCGCTGATGACTTTATTGAGGAAGTATAGATGCCAACACCACTGCCCCTTCTGTCATGCGTAATCCATATAGTTGTTTCTTCAGTACAACTTGTTGAAAGGCTCTTGTCATATACATCATTTCTAACATTGTAACGGCCCGATCTCGCGGATACGGAGACCTTGCTGCGATGTATATACGCGCAGGCCGGAAATACCCTCACGTATATACGTTAAGTATCAGTACAGACAAGAATCAGAGTACGAAGCACAGTGATAATATACATTCCAGCAATAATAACACAGTACACAAGTATCACAAGTAGGATACAATATCTCAAGAATATAAGATCACCAAGAAGTGCAAAAGCAGGATGTACAATATGAAATACAGAAAAGTACTCACGAGTAAAGATGAGAATCTCGCGAGCCGATTAAGGGGGGCTGGAAGAAAGAGGGTCCGGACAGGCAACCGCTAATCCACGCTTCTGCTGCGCACTCTGATCTACTACAACAAGGCCGTCATGGTCCAGACTCCAGGATCTGGACATGAGGATCCACTCGGATCGGATACGGATCGGATCTTATCTCTGTGCATATCCATATCCGCACCCCACCTTCGGATACGGATACGGATACGGATATTGACGGATGTGGAAAAATGATATCCGTATCCGCCAAAATCGGATATCAGATATAAATCGGATATTAGCGGATCGGATGCGGATACTAATCGGATATGTTAAAATGGATATGGTTAAAGATAAATTAAACAGAAATACTTATATTACTTTTTATCTCATCTACTATAATATTAAATGTGATACATACTATGGATTATTGTGTACATATCAATACATCATCGTATTCATTATCATTTGACTTCTATAACATAGATTACACGTCTTCCGGTGCTAAATGCCGATTCGAATGCCATCGTTGATGTCGAAATACTCAAAATATCTTGTGGTGCTCTTTCAAGAATCGAATACTTTTCACTATTACTTTTTCACCAACTCAAATAACAAATTTAATGCCTTATTCCATTGAAGAATAGTCTTCTCCATACCGATATCTTATGAAGCTGCGACATTCGAATATCGGATCGGATATGAATAAGGTATTACTTTTACCATATCCGTATCCGCACCTACTTTCGGATAATGGATACGGATACAAATATTGACGGATGTAAAAAAATGATATCCGTATCCGGATTGGAGGCGGATTCGGATGCGGTATCCGCGGATAATCCGTATCCGGTGGCACCCCTAGTATCCAGGGTTGTCAAAAGCGACCCGGTGAGTGCATATGTAAAGCCAGTTGGCGTGCTCAGGGCAGTCACACTTGTACATGATCAAATGATGTGGTTCAGGTATACAAGTACAGGCAATGATAAGTAACATAAAGAAAATTAAAGGGACGACAGTAAATTTGAAATCAAGCAAATACATGTATATCAATAGATCTACATCGAAAAACATGCATTAGAAATGGTATGGAAACCCGAAATAAGCAGTCAGGAATTCAACACAGTAGCATGGATGTCAAATGTAAGTGGCGAGCATGATATGTAATGGGTCACCGTTCTCACAAGTATAAATCAAGTATGTCGCTAGTCAGATGTCAGTAACATTTTATTATTTAATTATTAAGGCTCGTCCAATTTGTATGTTTGGGTATATGTCCCATACCCATATACCTCCGCATACAAGTTAAGCGAGGTTGGTTATTGAAAATGATGGGGATCGACGAACCATGTTTAGAATGGGTCCCATGCATGTCCGGGACAACGGTCCAGGAGTATCCGGTACTGAGCCAGAACGTACCGCTAGGTACCGGGACTTACTATATGCCATAGGACTTAGTATACGCCCGAACTGGAATGGGGTGTCACCGCTCCTACGGGCATAGTTCCGGGGCTTATGGCACACCCGGCAGGCAAGCAGGGGAGTAGGGTGCCAGTACACCCCACAGAAACCATGGTGGCCTCCAGGTCGACTCCCAGGAATTAGTTGTACAAGATTTGTATGGCCACCATAAACACGGAAGCTATATCGGTAACCATCAGTTTCCCCGTCCCGGTGTAAGTTGTTTAATTATTAGAGATTATCCAATGATAATGTCCACAAGGTGTTCACAGTAATCCAATATCTATGATTATCTAATTACATTGATCAACATGAGTATAATATCAGGAGCATAATGTCAGGAGTCTCCCTATTACAGGGTTCATGAGCACAGGAGTTCAGGAGTACCAGGTGTCTGTAATATTATAATAATCATGTCAAGTCCCCGTAAAAGTGATAATCATGAATATGCAATGTAATACAGGTGTCAGTGTAATAGTATCCAGTCAGGGTGTCACAATATCCGGTCAAATGTGCTAGTACCATGTGAAAGCATGTCAAGTAAGTGATAGCATGTCAATTGTCAAGTGTCAAATATCAGGTATCAGGTATCAGGTGTCAAGTGATAACATATCAAGTACCGCTGTCAGATATCAAGTGTTAGGGATCAGGTGTCAAGTATAACATGTCAAGTACTGGTGTCAGATATCAAGTGTCATGGATCAGGTGTCAAGTGTAACATATCAGTGTCAGGTAATTAACATGTTGTTATCGGGTGAGTTGAATATAGAGTTACAATATCATTGTCAGGTAATCATCCAGTCATATAACATGATACAGGAGACAATATAGTTAAATATTCAAACTCTTCACAATCATATCTATAACAACAATAAATTAATCTTTTAATTAGCTATGCGAAGCTGAGCAAAGCGGGGAGCGTATCTAGGCATATCCATGCAAATATAATGCTAGCTCAATGAATTATAACAACGGCCAACAGGTATTCATATAACATGTTAATTTTAGAAAATCACCTCGTATATTATGTATCGACTTGCATAGAGATGCATCATGTATTAAACACTAGAGTAGCAATTGTTAGGCATGTAACGGTAGTAACAAGACATCCACATATCAATATATCTTGCAATAAACGCTAGAGTAGCAGTTACTAAACATAATGATAATATCAAATCACTTAAATTATATCGAGCCCTAGAATATAATTAGTAAGGCATGAAGCAACAACAAGGAAGTACTCGCCTAAAATCACCGAAAAAATGCCGTAAAATTCTGGAACACCATAAACACTTCATCATGCCACTAATCCATATATTAATATATATATATATATATATATATATATATATAATTAATGTTAATTTATTGAGAGAGAGCATGAGAGAGGAGAGAGAGGAGAATGAAAAGAGGGATGTTGGAGAGAGACAGAGACACTTGTAGGAAAGTGAGAGAGAGAGAGAGAGAGAGAGAAAAGCCTTGCTGGAAATTAATAGAGGGGGTAAGGGAGAGAATTTGATGGAAAAGAAGGGGTAAAAGAGGAAAGGAGGAAAGAAAAGAAGAAAAGAAAGAAAGAAAGGAAAGAAAGGAAAAGAAGGAGGAAGGGGAATTGGGGTGGTCGGCGGCTCTGTCTGGCGACTGCGCCCTGGGCCGCGGTGGCGCCAGGGGGCGCAGCCGGAGGGGAGGAAGGGTGGTGGTGTAGGGTGATGATGAAGATGTTTTATTTGTTGCTGTTGCTGGTTGTTGTTGTAATTGTTGGCGGTGGTGGAGATCTTGAAGGTGAAGTTGATGGTGGTGAGGAGGAGATGAAGGTGGTATGGTGAAGGTGTTGGTTGAGGATGGTGGTGTTGGAGAGTTGGAGGAGGAGGAGGAGATGGTGTTGTGGTTGTTGAGTGGAGAAATTGGGGGTTTTGATGGTGAATTTTGAAGAAAAAGAGGAAGGTGGAGTGATGGGTTTATGGAGAAATTGAAGAATAATGAGTGTTATTTGAAGAGGAGGGAAGTGGGCGAGAGAAGTGGGAATTTGGGGAGGTGGCGGCGCTGGCCAGGGGGCGGCGGCGCTGAGGGGGCTGGCGGTCAAGGAGGGGAGAGAGGGTGTATTGGTGGGAGAGATGAAGAAGGAGATGGAGAAAGGGAGAAAATGGGGAAAAAGGAAATAAGGGAAAATATAAAGAAGGAGAGGGAGAGGGGGAGTATGGGAGGAGGTGTGGGGGGGGAGAGGGGCCGATGGTGCAGCTGCTGCTGCTGGTGTTGTGGTTGCAGGGCATGGGAGTAGGTAAGGGGAGAAAGAAAAGAAAAAGAAAGAAAAGAAAAGAAAGGAAAAGAAAAAAGGAAAATAATGAATAAATATATTATTAAATAATTAAATTAATAGGATAACCTGGGAGTATTGAGAAGAGGAGTAGAGAAGGAAAAGCAAGAAAAGAAAAGAAAGAAAAAAATATTATTATTTAAATACGTTAAATTTTGACTATTTTAGAAACGCTCCAAAAATTCTCAAATATTATTTTAAAATGTCTGGTGAAATCAAATTTGAGAAATTCAATCTGGTTTTCAAATTAAAAAAACCTGGAATCTTCCGGCAATACCGTTCGACACCAAAATCGGTCAATTTTTGATAAATTCAAAAAATCCCAAAAAATGTATTTAGATAGAAAATAAGCTTCTAAGAAGTAATGTGAAAGTTGTTTCTAAAAAATCAATTCCGTTTAAAACTAAAATCTGGGAATCGGTCAGCGATGCCAATCGACACCTGTTTTGAAGATTTACAGAATAATTCTGAAAAATTCCAGAAAATTATGAAAAGTCTAAAATATTGAAAAATAGTGTTTGAACTGAAATTGGTCAAATCATACTACCAAAAAGGTCAAAATCAGGCAGTATGCTGGTATCAGGTTCTCGGTTCAGGTCAGGGCTGACTCAAAACTGAGAATCCAGATCCGATACCATATAACATAAGTGTTGGCCCAAAGGCCTATCACCCTAGTTTTGATGATGATCAACTCATGAAGTTATTTTTACTAATGATCTTGTGTTTAATTAGTGACAGATTCATTATCAAGATCTTAGTAGGTGTATAGCTCAACAAGGATAAAATGTCAAGATTTGGAGCTAGCACGGTGTTGATCCAAGGAGCTTTGGATCAAGCTTGGACCAGTCAGAAGATGAGAAGCCTTCAAGGGAAGACTTCAAGAAGATGAAGACTTGTGTCTAGATATAAGATTTTGTTTTTGTTTTAGATAAAATGTAAAGGATAGAGTAGTTGGTGGATTGCTCAAGTATATATCACACACACACTCTTGATTTTATTGTTTTTTCATAAAAGAATTTTCAGATTTAGAAGAGACTTTCATTTTGGAAAAACATAGTTTTGATTTTTGGTATTCAAAGTTATATGTTTCAACCAAAACCTTATTTAGAGCTTAACGACAAAAACATAGATATTTCATTATGATTGTGTAGTGATCATATCCTACACACTATGCCTTAAAAGTATATCTTGTTTTTGTATTTGATGAAGATTTGGAAAAACATGTTTTGGAAAAATATTATTTTGGAAAATACAGTTTTTATCATAAGCCTAATATTTCCAAGTTACAAAAATAGTCCAATCTTTTATAACATGCATTAATTTTGTGCAAGCATGTTTGTATATCAAAGTATATTGGTAAAACTATTTTTGTAGATTTTTATGTATTTTATGGGATTTTATTTGAGCCAAAAAGACTAACTTTTTAATCCCAGAAAACTGTTTCAGGCTTCAGATAAGTCGACTTAACCCTTATAAGTCGACTAACCCTGAAGTCGGCCGACCGGACCAGTCGACCGACGTGCACAGACGTGCATGCCTTTGTGTACTGGAGGGACGGTCGACCGTGCCGGTCGAGCCGCTCCAGAGAGCAGTGCTCTCTGGAAAGTTCGGCCGACCGCACGGGTCGACCGACAGAGAGTTGGACTCTCAGCTCCAGTGGGGTCGGTCGACCCAGGCGGTCGACCGTGGCTCCAACGGTCGGATTTTTGACCGTTGGCGGTCGACCGCACCCGGTCGACCGGTAGTTCTGACAAAGCCCCAACGGCTAGTTTTTGACAGCCTATATATTTGGGGGTTTGTGGACTGTTTTTGCAACGCCCCGATCCTGAGGGTACGGAGACGTTACTGCGACGTATATACGCAGGTCAGAAATACCCTCACGTATATACGCTAAGCATCAGTGTAACACCCCGATCCTGAGGGTACGGAGACGTTACTGCGACGTATATACGCAGGTCAGAAATACCCTCACGTATATACGCTAAGCATCAGTACAGGCAGAATCAGAGTACGGAAGTACGTGTTGCATTATACATTCCAACATATGAGTACAATTACAAAATTATCACCAGAGGTGATCCAATATTACATGAATATTACATCACCGATATGCACAATTGCGAGAATACAAAGAGATGTTCAAGTATGAACAGTACAAAAGGCACTCACGAGTTTACAAAAGGAAAACTCGAGAGGCACACAGGGGGGGCCTGGAAGAATAGAGCTCTGAACGGTCTGCTGGAGATCCACGCTACCGCTGCGCCACTCTGATCAGCAACTGGGGAAATCCACACGCTCCAAGCTCCATGACCTGGACATGAGGATCCAGGGGAGTCAGATGAAACTCCCGGCGAGTGGTGAGCAAAAGCCAAGTGGCGAGCAAGGGTAAGCACATGTATAGCGATAAAACCAAATAAGCCGAGGACGAGCAAATCTGATCGTATGGTTTCAGGTCACGGTTTCATGAGATTAGTACTTCGAAGGAATAATCCAAACAAGGAAACCTCAATCTATATACCTTTATCTCATGTCACCATAATCCAAGCACATACAAGCCGATTGTACTCAGGGCATGATAAGATAATGAACAGGAGGCAAGTGGATACAAGGGATAAAGTAGAGTATGAGCAGTTAATACGATAATACTCATAAAGCCGAAAATCCGAAGTAAAATCCAGGACAAGCAAATATGGTAAGGCATATCACAGATTCATAGCCGTTTAAGTTGCAGGCTTTAGTATGCGTCCCATTCCACATACCTCTACTTACAACTTAAAGAGCAGGTTATCATCTTGACACTTTATTATTACTCGTCTTACCCTGATATCTAGCTATGTGAACTAGCGTCCCAGCACACATAGATCCATATCCGAGTAAAGCAAGATTGTTATTGGAAACCAGCGGGGGTATCAACGAACTATGTTTACATGGGTCCCGTACATACCCGGGACCACGGCCCAGGATTGTTCCGTTGCTTGGTGGACGGAACCAGCCGCAAGGCTAACAGGAGGGACTTATGTATGCCCTTATCATGATGGTAT